>JACXGK010003920.1:23991-41620 GCA_016801125.1 Novumbra hubbsi | reverse complement strand
TCTCAATGAGTTGGGGGGAGGGGGGGGAGCTATCACCCCCCCCCCCCCCCATCCGTTCACATGACTCAAAGAAAGACCAGTGTATCTATCATGTCAGTCCAAGGCCAATTCCTTTCTTTCTGTCTATTCATTTCAGCCTTACAGGCACAACCAGCAGCGGAGTGAAGTTTAGATGCCTGTTTGACTGTTTTAAGCAGGCAGTAAATAACTAACTTAGGGATGAAGACGGTTTTATTTATAGTACAGTACTAAAGGGGCTGTGGGCTCGGTCGGTCTGTACGACAACATGATAATGCTTTTCACTCACCTGTAAACTTGACCCTGACTTGTGATACAGTCAGACAAAACTGGTCATGTGAAGAGATAAGTACACCCTCAGAAAATATCATTTAGACTAACTACAACAATTTAGATTGATAGAGGTAAACTAATATAATAAATGGCACGGAAGGATTGTACTCTGCAATCATATAATCATGAAAAATATACAGAAATGCAATTTCATAGTGTTGAAAAGTAGGTAAGGTCAGTACCCTAAGCTTCAAAAGCTGGTGTTGATCACTTTAGTTAAATTAATGAAGCAATTATTTAAACTGGCTATTCGTCCTATACATTAACTGTGAGGATTTTTTACCCGCTCTTATAGTATAATACTGTTTCAGCTGTGTCATGTGAAAGGGCTTTCTTTCTTGCACAGCCCTCGTCAAGTCCCCTTTAGCATTTTAATAGGATTGAGATCGAGGCTTTTACTGCTATTACAGAATCCTTTATTTCTCCTTTTTGTGCCGTTCTTCTGTAGTTTGCTTGTGTTTTATATCAGTGTCCTGTTGCAGTTGAAAGATTCTTCTCAAATATGTTCCGATACGATATGACATTCATGGTTGACACAATGATGGCCAGTTGTCCTTGAGTGGCCCAGCCACACCTAAATCCCATCAAACATCTGTGGGCAGACCTGAGCATCAGAAGTTATCGACGTTCCCTATAAAATCGGTCAGAATATTTGAGGATCTACAAGGAAGAATGGAAGAAACTGCCCAAATCTAGGTGTGCAAAGCTGGTATGGTGTCAGAGCCACAAGATGTGATCACTGCCAAAAGAGTTTCTACAAAATATTGAAAAGGTCTGAATACTTATACTAATAATTACTTATATACATAGAAATATTACGTTCGTGTTTGATTATTATGCATAAAACTTTAAATGTTTTTACCTAAAAGCTGTGGTCAAATTTTAAAGGAAGATATGGTTGCTGTTCCCAAACTCATTCAGGAGGCTTGAATAATAAGATAGGATATGTTTCTGGAAATTACAATGATTTTCTGGAAAATTCTATTTAAGATAAGGACATTTTTGGAAAATTCTATTTCGGAAAATTACATTTTTGGAAAATTATACTGTGCCTATAATGTTTTATTGGTTTCACATTATCTTGGAGGTGGCCCAACAATATGATTTACATAATTTATATAGATTTTTAGGCCATATTACTGGATTTATAATTAGATGTAACCCAGTGCCACTGTAATTCATTACAGTACTTTTTTAAACCACACTCTGGCCAGACGTTCCTTACATCTTGTCATATTCTAGATATCCACTGGCTGTCCTTTTAGTGACAACTTACACGCAGACAGAACTTGTTCAGCCTTGTCATTTCCAAAGTCAACAATAAACAAAGCAGCCAATTGGATTCCTACAGTACAGTAGGTGACACGGGGGGGCCTTTAAAAGGATTCAAGCATGCATCACTGTGTAACTTTATTTTATCCAGGCACAATCCATTTAATTAACAACATCTACATGAATGGAGATCATTTTAAAGTCATTGTTTGTGCAGAATATAGTTGGTAAATCTGTTAAATAAAGGAGTGTGATTACATTTGCCAAAATAGCAACTCTGACCTTTGGTTATGGGAGTAGGCTTGAGGTCCCGCTATCTGCTTGTCAGGTTCATGTTCTAGTCTCTCCTAACTCTCCTGATGTGATTAAACCAAACATTTTAATGGCCAAAAGAGGCTCAAAAGGCTCGTTTTTTGAAGCAATACTGTATATAAAGACATTTATTAGACAATAAAAATTAAAACACTTCATGTGGTTTTGCCAATGACAGAGTCATGCAAGGCTGTGAAGAATTGAATAGGAGCCATTGTTATTGATAACATACCGACTAAGTGGATCTGATCACCACGATGGTGGATATGGACATTTAAGCTGCCTATCAGGATAGATTTCTTTTGATTTAAGTAATTGATATTCAGTGAACATCAAGGGGACTCAGTATACTCAGTTTGCTTTTGTGTTCTGTGGAGATTTTTTTCAAACGGAGAGACATTAAACATGGCAAGCTTTCTGCACTTTTGATTACAAGTATGCTACGTAAGGTTTCGGAATTGTCCTATGTGCTATGTCATCCATGGAATGTCACTGGCCTCTGTATGACTCTCCGGTTTAAAGAAACAACATTCACACTACTCTGCATTTCTAGGTTGTCTTTGCCCCTTTGTCCCACACTGCAACAGGGATCCAGGAAGACACCTTTTAAATGAATTCACACCACAAAAACAGCCAGTAATAATAAAAGGTATTCAGCATGTTGTTTTCCCAGACCAATATTGTCTTTGTCTTCACCACTCAGTTGGGCGGGGCCAATGCCTTGTGTAAAGCCCCCGTTTTTAGTGACATAACCTTTTGGCCATGACTCGCAGAATCATTCAGCTTCTGTATTTTAAAACAGATTTGATATGTTCTAACAAGCTGTTGGCAGCATTCTATGTGTGGATGTTGTTCACCAAGAAATATCCTGGTTATATTTAGCGCGCCAATGATTTCCCCAACCACTGAATTAGGGGAATAAAATATTGGTTCATAAAGAAGACTTCAGGGTTCATAATTTCTGCAGGTCAATCGGACATAAAAAAGCTGAATGAATAAGTAATGAACCTTTACCACACTAGGTGTGTCCCTTGTGAATTTCTATGTGTTTTTCTTTTGTCATAGGTAGTTACCAGGGTAATCTGGACAGTAACATAAATTAGAACATTAATTCCAGAAATACATTATTCTACAGGCAGTCTCCACAAGTCGTCCAAGCCCGTCCACAGACCGGAGTATCGGCCACAAATGAAAAAGGTATAAAGCACAAGTTTACCCTTTGACATTGAATGTTGTCACCCCAGATGGTCTGTGCTGCAAGCTACGTGTTTGCTGTTTGGCATCTCCTGTCAGGGTGGATGACGGCTTCTGCTTACCTGTGGCTGACTGGAGATGGTTTACAGGACCAGATTTATCCACACTGATGTTTTCATGTCACCACAGGTACCTTTAGGCTCTTTGCTGTTGTAACTAACTGTACCCCGATCAAATCTTTTAAGTAGTCATCGATGCATAAGTCTGCCTACCTTAATGCTAAATAATTAGCAGCTTGCACGGCGCACTGGGATCTTTACCTCCAGGGCTAAACTAGCTTTTCCTTCTTTGATCATTACATTAATTAAATCTGGCTCCCTTGACAGGTTGAGGCTAAAAAACAGGTAGGTGTCAAATTCGAGCCACCACTATGAGGATAAAACACCTGGTGTCGTATACACGGCGCGGCCTGTCATCCATGAGTCCCGGGGAGTCAGGAACGACGGATAGCCACGGCGCTAATTCAAACCGATGTCCCAAATTGGAGAGAAAAAAACAACGCCCTGGTGTTGTATAGTGGAGTCTCGCATTGGAGACGTGGCCTGAGGACAGCAGGCATGTTGTGAGACCTCCACATCACTCAAGTCATAAATACCGCTCCAGGGACAAATTAGAAGTCGCTTTCAGGGAGATGTGTCAAGTGTTCTCAGTCCACATCACATGCAGAGAACAGTACAACCAGACAGGAGAAGCACATTCCAACATTCACGACGGTGCACACAAGCCGGCTACTCTACTCAAATGTGAATGGCCAATCAGAGATAGGACTAGCCTATTACAATAGTTTAGTTGACAGCTGAAGGCATTTCTAAAAGTATAGCATTATATGGTACAACATTATCATACCTACATTGCGGCAAACCAATATCAGTTTTGGAATCAAAACAATACTTAGATGGTTGGTCTTGGATTCCATCTGGATCTCTTTCAATGTGATGGAAGTAGAAAATGTTTGGAAAAATTGCTCAGATCATAGTGTTTACTTGCCCATTGGATTTTAGTTCCAAGAACATGGGACGCTGTAGCCAAACCAGACTAAACCAATAAGAGTTGGCGGAATTGGCTCTCCTTTCATTGACCACATGGTCACTTTTTGATTGGAAGCGTTTTATTATCATGGAAATCTACTCTGTCTGTGTAATTTCACAAAACCAAACACGCACACCGACATGCACATGCTCCTGCACCAACACACACACACACACACAATCACACACACACCCTCACACCCCCACACACAATCACATACACGAGCACGCATACGCATCTTGTCCAATGGCAAGTTTTCACAACATCTCTGAACAAAGAAATGTTATGGAGCAATGACTTACACACTATGAATGCCTCCTGGGCTACATGTGAACAACATTCCAGAGGAGTCCGAGACGTTGAAATGTAATTTATGGATCCATGTTCCGTGTGTTTTCAATCAGAGCAGCCATTATCCATTGACAACATCCATTGCTGTTCAGCAGAGAGCTCCACACCAAAGACGTGTTCATCAATTTAGGTCACATAACAATTTAAAAGATAACCAGATGGTTTCTATTTTGACCATCTCTAACTTCTTTGAGTTTTACTTTGGGTTACGAGGCAGGCATCCTGGCCTGAGTGTTCATTAAAGGCTTACGGCACTTTTGGTTAGACGCCTGACGAAAACCTTTAATTTAGGATCATATGCAACGTTTTCTTTTTATAAATATGTTCTCAGTCAGTAAATTATCTCCAGAGAGTTGGGGTGATAAAATGATATCCCATCAGCCAACATACCGGGAAGGTATGCCAAAAAATGTCACATGCAGGGACACGTTCAAAGCAAAGTGACAGAAGCGCTTCATCGTTTTCCAAGCAACCAACATCAAATGATAACACAATGAATTCCCGAATTTGATGAAGAGGTTTGAATACAAGAAAGACAACACTAGAGCCTGGCTAGTCCACCACGGACAGGCTGATTTCAAAATGGTGATTTCTTGGCCATTGCTTTGAGAAAGAGCAGGATTTGGGTTACAATAGGAAAGAGATCTTCGAGGGGGAAAATGCATCTTTCAACACAGCATCAACGAAGAAAGAGAACCCTCCCTCACTCCAGCCTTTTAACAAAACACTTACGCTTGCTTTTTGAAATCACAATAAATTAATTTCCTTTCTGGAGGAAAAAAGACATTCCACATGATGGGCCTTAGTTGCTTCCTGTCATCTGGGCACCATGAGGCCTCAGGTCTATATTTAGACCACTCCTTCTCCCTTACATATTACTTCAAAAGCCATTTGATAACAATCCAACATTGTTCAGGTGATTCTGATTAAGTAAATTATAGGACATTTCAGATAAGAATATATTCAATGTTGAATAAAGAAAGAGATACATGCGAGAGAGAGAGAAAGAGAGGGTATGTGACCATTGGAGTTAGTGTGAAAGAGAATGAGACAGAGACAGTGACATTGAGAGATAAAGACATGGAGAGAGATAGAGACATGGAGAGAGATAGAGACATGGAGAAACAGAGACATGGAGAGAGAAAGAGACATGGAGAGAGATAGAGACATGGAGAGATATAGAGACATGGAGAGACAGAGACATGGAGAGAGATAGAGACATGGAGAGACAGAGACATGAAGAGAGAAAGAGACATGGAGAGAGATAGAGTCATGGAGAGATATAGAGACATGGAGAGACAGAGCCATGAGGAGAGATAGTGACATGGAGAAACAGAGACATGGAGAGAGAAAGAGACATGAAGAGAGATAATGACATGGAGAGAGACAGAGGTATGGAGGGAGATAGTCATGGAGAGAGATAACGACATGGAGAGAGATAGAGACATGGAGAGAGATAGAGTAATGGAGAGAGATATAGACATTGAAAGACAGAGACATTGAGAGAGATGGACACATGGAGAGAGATGGAGACATGGAGGGAGATAAAGACATTGAGAGATAGAGAGAGACAGAAAGCAAGAGGCTGGAAGAGAGACACTTTTTGAAGAAAATAAGGGGGAAGTATTCCTCATTAAATATTCAGTTTGATTACTTATATACTCAGTAGCTGATTTCTGACCTACTTCAATGTACAGTAATTAGATTCATTCTCATCTTTCACCAGTTTAATAAACAAGGAAATGTTCCATCTCCACAAAACATCTGCATGGAGACTAGATAAAAAAAAAGATCACATCAGGTTGGTTGATGCTAGATCAATAATGGCACATCAACAGGCCCACGGTGGAAGGTAGTATGCGTGTGTTTGGTCTGGCTTATTTATCTTGTGAATTCGCTCCATATGCTTACGGAAAATAAGAGAAAGTGAGAGGAAAATAAGCACATACGTAGCTACAGCTGCTTTGATGAGAATGCAGGTTCACGTAGGCTACCGAGTTCAGCCTTTAGTTTCGTCAGTAAATATGGATGGTAAACACACACACTCATGCCTACACACACTCTCGCACAAAGTTTCTAATGCGCACACAAACAGATATGCACACATAAGGGATGATTTTGAGGTAAGTATCTGAATGCCATACGGTTTCTTCCAAACAAAAATAAATATATTTTGTTCAGAGTAGTTTTACTGAGCCTAAAATGCTTAATTGCGAAACACCAATACACAAAACCACCAATGGAATGTATTGCGCAAACATATAATTCATTCACTTTTTATGGGTTGTAAACACTTTGAGATGTACACCAAATGGCACATGAATCAAAGGGAATATTTTGTTGTAAAAAGTGTCTGCCGCACAGAAAGGTCAGTCAGTCGCCGTGTGTGTTTGCGTGTGTGTGCATTTGTGCAAGTGTGTTTGTGCACGTGTGTGTTTCTCTTGGTCTGTCCCTGGCGACCTGTGGAAAAACCCTGGGAAAGTGCTGATCACACCATGCAGAGCGACATGTCGTTGCAAAGCCAACAACCTCAACTCTTTTTATAAACAAACTTCTGGACCGGAATCTGTCTCATGTCAAACAAAAAATGAAACCGGGGATAGAACAAAACATCTGTTGAAAGATTAAAGTGAGAAAGATAAGGCTTCGGCAAGAGTGCACGGATTCCAGGAGAAACCAAAACCACTGAGAAATCATTAACCATTTGTTTCACTTAACATTAAGTGGGTGAAACACAATAGACAGGTCATTGATGTGTCATAGACTAATATTATTAATTGATCACTAAATGTAGTTTGGGTTTATTTCATTCAAGAACATGCAGTATCATTGGGTCCAGCACGAATAATAAGAGTTTAATTATGGGAAAAAGTCAGCGACAAAACAACAAATGTACATTTTGTTTGATTTTGTACAGATTTTATGTCTTCTGCTCTATTCGGACCCTTTCATAACTTCTGAGGTACTTTTGTAAAGAACTGTAAATCAATACAATACATCTTAGCACCAACTCCACAAACATTACCACATGTGTTGTCTGATCCATGACACTAGTTGCATGGCCCTAGTTATTATTATCACCAAGTATTTAATTAAATTTGGTACTAGTGAAAGTGTTAAACATATCATGTATCTATCAATCTGAACTGAAAACTCGATGTCACTGTGTTGAGCAAAAGGACAGAAAGTTTTTCAAAATAACTTCCGTCACAAGCAAATTCTTTCCCTCAGTCCAAAGAGACAGTCAGTTGTTATATCTGGGGGGCATCAATAGTTCTTCAACATTGGTTATAGTGGCAGAACTAACAAGCTAAGCCCAAACATTGAGTTTTCAAGGGACAAGTATTGCATACATCAAACAGACTGTTAATCAATATTGGAGTATGGAAAATCAAAATGCTTTTTAAAGGAGCAGCTTATATTTTAATGTGTCACTGACAAGGCTCCTCCTGCTCCAGCCTGTCACATTTCCTGGGGCAGAGATTGCCATTTCTCATTTGTTACATTAGAGTAGAAAGAGGCATACAAAATAAAATGAGTTGCAGTATGCAAGTTACCCTTGCATGCAAAACAAGTTCTGCGATTTTCAAAGGAAATCTTACCGCGGAGGATATCAAATAAATATTCAGAAATAAATTGACGCCACCTTCTTATGTGATCAATAATTAGCATTTTTAAAAAGCCAACCGTGTCTAAATGAAAAAAAGTTAGGTAGCGCATGTGCACAGATGAAAAACGTATTTATTTATTTATTGTCAACATGCGCACCAGTTAGATGGAGTTTGGTCACCGACACACAGACATTATGTCTACATTCATTTCCATGCGCAGGGGGTGGGAGGGATTATACAGTCCACTAGAGCAGTCTGTTTTCTGCTAGATATTTAGCATATCACATCTGCTCTGTTAGCCACTAAACGCATGACACTTCATAACAGGTATCACCACCTATCATTATTATTTTGGTATTACATGTGGTTGTCTTCTGGTTGCTTTCACCTGGTGAGCCTCCTGTATGTGGGCAACAGCCTGGCATCTACGAAATATCCTCTGTGATGTCATGCCAAATTGTATTTTACAGCTGGCGTTCATTATGGATGTGCGACATGATGGATATGGTCATAATATTAATGTAAGACTGACAGCTAGATGACATGAATCATAGCCGACTTTATTTTAAAGCCGGCATTTCATTGGCTTGCCAGTAAAAGCTATATATAAATGTCATTCGACGGTGGCCATAAACTACTACGAAGCAGATTTGATGGTAAATTCTCACTGTTATCTTGCATAGTTATTTACTAATGCGTCTTGTTAGTGTCATAGGCACATTGGACATCCATGTTAGCCCACGTTTGTGCTTACTTGCAAAATGCTCCACTGGAAGGAAAAACCCCACTTGATTAACAGAAATGTCAGCTGCGAAAATTAAATGTTTCAAATGTATTATAATGTACCGTATTTCATTGTGCTTGCCAGGACGAACTCACCTTGACAGTTAACAGACAGATGTTTGATTAAGTTCTAAGTCTACGTGTAAGTACAAAGAGTGTAACAGAATCGAAGAGCTCCAACGACTTTCTTTGAAAATTATGAGGCAGTCTTTGCGCCAAAGGTCCCCTCCACTTCCAAGATTCAGGAGACGATAACTCCAAACACAAGTTGATTTGTCCAAAGCACCAGAACTAATGCTCTTTGTTATGTCACACAGTCTGTTTATTTGACGTAGTCTGTACGCCAGAGATTAGATTAGGCAACAAGTCACCAGTATTGAGACCACAGCAGTATTGCAGAAATAATTACTGCAGAATCACACTGGGAAAGGTAAAGCTCTGCTTAATACAAAGCCTAGCACCCAAAACAAACAACAACAAATAATCATACCTATCATACAAGGTTCGCCTACTTGACTCATGTGTCATATTTTAACTGAGAACCAGGCAGGTCTAATGCTAAAACAGATATTCTCAATCCCCAATCCAAATTGGCAAAAATAATTTTCTGTACCTGATCAACACAACACTGGCTATTAATTCCACCTGCTCTGAAGTTTTATTTGACCTGGTCTAGTTCATTCTACATGCCCAAGAATATCCCAACTTGCAAAAAAAATCCCAGAATGCAACTTTAAGGTGCATAATGTCACGAGTATTCTGAGACTTGTAACCTGTTAAAGTCAACAGTGAATGATGCTTCTTATTGGGCAAATAAAAATCTCACGCCGAACTAACACAATTTAGGTGATTTATTAATGTGTTCACAAATACAACATTTAATTTTATTCATATGAAATTAGTGTAATTAGAGTAAAGGTCAGATCTCACTGGCAAACAGCGTTTTTCCAGGTTATCTCAGTATTGGGCAAGCTTTGTCTGATATATTTCATGAAAATATTTGTTTATAACTATAGCGCCCCTAGTGGCAATTGTTGCATCATTTACCTCTCAGACAAATTGTGGCATTGGTGTCTGGCATCTAAATTAGACCGACGGTGTCAAAGCACAGCAACATCTGAAGAGTGAGCCACAGTTTAACAACTCAGCGATGAATGAAAAATGATACAACGCAAACAAAAGTGTCATGACAGGAAAGCCAGGGTGAGAAGTGTAGTTTCACTCCTTCAAGTCTATTTACCTAATGAGATGTATATCCGGTAAGAGGTATACTTACAGGTTAGTGTAGATTTACAGGGGTACTTTTCAACTCTTTTTTTACATTCTTTCCACCTTCTAATATTTAATTGGTTGAACAACTTTCAGGTTAATCATAACACTGTATTTAAAATATTGTTTGGGCTCCTCAAACCATAATTAAACCACTTTTTTAAATTATTAATAAATATTTCCTAACCCTTAATAATCAGCATGAAAAGATTATGATTTAGACCCAGGTTGCACCAAATCGCTGAAGCCCCAAATCTTGCTATGGCATGAGTAGATGCCAGGACTTGTCCTTCTGCTGGGTCTAAATGTCCCATTTTTAAATGCCTGGAAAATCCCTTTTGCAGAGTTAAAAAGCACATAAAAGCATGCTTCTCTCCTGACCATCTGTCAGTGTTTGATGTTGTCGAGATCGGTTCAAGAACTGGATTTGACATAATTACAGAACAACAATGATTTGTATAATGTCATCTTTAACATTTACATGCTACCATGTGTTTTTGAGACAGTATTTCAAAGACGATATTTGCAAGACACATACAACATGAAAAAGTATTGTTTCATTCTTCTACGATCAACCGTTCTGGCTCATAAATGTATGATAAGGTGCTCATCTGATCCAAGATCAGAAAAAGGGTCTAGTTTTAAACCGTGTTAAACTGTGTTTTAATTTGACTTGGCACACATTCTGCCCTAATATCTATTTACACTCAAAGTGTGTTGGCGCAATCAAGTCTAAAGTACATTACATGAATATGTACGTCGCAAATTACTTAATTTCCGTAATGACGGCGTGTTGGTAAGTAATCTGTTAATATAAATTTGGCCCTCCCCTATTATTTACATTTTTATGCAGTTATTTCATGGCTGCAAGCAGTGAAGAATCCCTTGTCTACACACCCCATATCTGTGGCTACTTCCCTGCAGTCTAGTCATTTCTCTGGGCCTATTTTGAAAGACTACTGCTGCTCCCTACAGTTTAAAAATGTATCTCCTTTCGAATCCTTTTCTCCTCCCATTTCCTTCTCTCCTCCCATTTCCTTCTCTCCCAATCGCCTGCCTACTTCCTAGGTCCTCTTTCATCCTCTCTCCCACACCCTCTCTCTCTCTCTCTCTCTCTCTCCCCTTCTCCCTCTCCATTCCTCCATGGATTCGGCCAAAGAGATGCAGTCACTCTGCTCCGATCAGTGACAGCTTGAACACATCCAAAGGATTTGGCTTGTAAATCCCACTTGAAGAAGTGGATATTTCCCAATGTTCATATACTTCCTGCCTGCTTGGGAAATGTGGCATACTGTTGGACAGTGTTTCAAAACCATAATTGTACGTCAGAACATCAAATGTAAATACTTCGGGGGAAAGAGCCTTAATTATCATGATTTGGAGTTGCTAAATGCTCCTCGTGAAAAATGTTCTGACCATAATTTTAATACATTTAAGAACTAATAGTCTTTATGGATTAATTTGTCTGTTAAATACCTCTATACTACTGTCTTTCTTTTTAGCTGAACATCCCGTGGCACCAAGCTTAAGTGATTCATTTCTTACATTTGTCAGAAATTATACTATTTCAGTGTTGAAAGTGCTGTGCAACAAAGGTTGTCATCAGTACCACAGAAAAAGGTTTAGACAACCAGCTCCGACAACCAACCTTGACAACCAACTCAACAGTACGTGCATGATGCCTCTATGAATATCTGTAAACCAGGCATTTTGTTTCCCAGCAGTGAATACAGAAAATGTTTCCTTTACTTCTTTGATTTCTGTATGTCACAATCTATTACTTTGCTCTGCCATACCATAATAGGAAGAATAGTTCTTGGAACATTCCGTGTCACAGCGCATTTTAACAGTATATGTTTCTCTGTGTAACATTTACAGCAAGCTGGTTTCATTGGGGAATCACGTCTTTCCTGAGGGTGCCCTTGGAAGGAGTGCTTATGGGTTTGTCTTGTGTTGTTGGTGTCACTGGAGAGTTTGATTTGTTTGAACTGGCAAAATTTACTTTTTCTTTTGGAGAGAAGAGGCTGTAGAGGTGCATTTTCATGGCTCCACGCAGTCGTCTCTGGAAGTATTTACTTTAGAGGATAGATGGGGTTTATAAATGGAGAGGTATCTCATAGGGCCCACCACCACTGACTATTCAACAATAATAATAAATACAACACTTATATTTAAACTGAACAATGCACGAAATTTGCACAGATTAAATAGGGATTAAAATAAAAACTATGAGGATGCAGGTTTCGCATGTAATGTTGATATTCGTTCAAATGTCAGTAGAGAGCAGTTGAACACAACTTGGGTCGTTGACTGTTGATAATAAGGTGTTCTGTTCTGTGAGAACCGTCGCATTTATATTTTTGGCTCAGTCCGACTCAATCTGTGACAAGCCTGTCTGCGCGTGTATTTGCGTCAGCGTGTATGTGTGTGTGTGTGCATACATGTGTAGGTGTTGGTGCATGCATTAATCGTATGTACATGCGCCGTCAGAGAGACATACGGAATTGGATAACAAAACCTGGCAAAGCAAATTGGCCGTCCATGCTGATGCTCGCATATCTTTAAGCTAATTAGCCCAGTGGTTTATGATTTAGAGTTCATGTTGAAATAGAGGTCAGTGAACGTAGACTACTGTTTTATATCATTGCATTACCATTACTGAATCATTTTCATGTCATTCACGTGAACACGCGTTCTGATTAACTTAACAACAAGCATGTCATCATTGCATTTGAAAAACAACAGCGTTTATGAAAAATAAAAGTCTTTAGTCGGTGTTCCCAGTGAAATAGGTGTTAGCTGTTTCTACTTGCGAAATGAGACAAAGTTATGAACATTGCTCTAAGCTGTTACAATGAATCGGTTTAAAATCCATAATGAAAAATATTGCGGCAGCCATAGGCTCTCCCTGTGTCTTAAAACGATTGGATCTGAGACAAAAGTAAAGACCAAAAACAACGCATTGATATGCCTGTGTATCGTTTCACTGTTAAATAAAAATAAATCATATTTCATATTGAAAAGAGAAAGGGTGTGTGTGTGTCAGGGTGCCGCACAAATAGGTAGTAAGTATAAACACCTGGGGACAGGACCTGTTGGTAGAATCTTTTTATTCAGTCCCTCTCTGTCCTGGATACAATGCTCCAGAACCGCCTCTGTTGGTAGCGTACCGAACAGCCCTGTGGCTCAGCGTCCATCTGATAGCCAGAGTCCTTCAGAACTTCTTGGCAGTGTATGAATGCGATGCACAGTGTATGTGCACATTGCCTCATGCCGAGATTCCATTGCTTTTATGGTGTTATTGTCACTACTAGTGAGGCTATTGTGTCTGTGTTAGTTAGGAAAGCACTACTTAGGAAATGAATACATTTGGATCAGATTGCCAATGCTCAGAAATAGAGGCTTGATGCATCCTATTTGATGTCCAAAGGTGTTTTGATAAACATGAAATAAAACCAATCTTCAATTGTTGCAAAAAAAGCAGTATACTAAAAAGGTAAAGTCGTTTCAACATCTTGTGTCTATAAGCGGAAAGGTGCAGGGTTCTTACCAGACACTCTACTTATTTTGGCACAACTTAGTGTCTGTAAGTACATGGGTGTACTTGTGGGTGTATAGAAATCTGGTGCCTTTCAGCTACGGTGCATCCCACAACTTATTGTAACCCACTATCAGCTGTTTTAAATCGGATGGAATAAAAATATAATAGTACCACCGTGTGAGAAGTACGGATTTGGGATATTTTTTTAAGGTCATTTATATGTATAATGGATTTAAAGGTGGTTAAACTTCCAGGTCATTTTTGGAAGCTCAATAGGAATCCCACGACATCAAGGTATATAGTTTTATATCAAGGTTCTCTTGTTATCTGTAAAGGAATCATGGGTATTGGTATCGTGTAAAGGAACTATTTGTTATATTTACACCATTTCTAAGCAGAAAGGCCTGTTAATTCTCAGTAGATTCTGTGTTGGCCTAAATTATTTTATGGGTTAGGGTTGTGTGTTTTGTTTTAGCAGGCGGTATCCCAATCATCACATTGTATGAAAATACCCATCCCTTTTACCTACAATATACAGTAAAATAGTGTAATAATCACCTTAAAACCTAGCTTCAAAATGCGATACTGGTTCTTTTCACATTTCCACATTATTTTATTTAAGTAATTTTAACATTTCTTCAGATAACATCTGCGTTACATTTAGGCTTACCCAGGGTTGTGTTTTGACCACCGTATAAATCTGTCACGTCTCCCTCTGTGGACGTGCCTCCTCCTCGCTCGGGCGGGGTCCGGCGTTCGGCGGTATCGGCTCCCTAGCTGCCACCGTTCCCCTGTCCCCTCCTTTTGTGTGGATTGTTTGTGATGTCCCATGTCTTCACGAACGCACCCCCTCATTGCACACACCTGTGGCTTGTTGTCTCTGTATAAGTTTGCCAGTGTGTGTCCTGTTCAGTGTTCGTTATTGTTACATGTGATTTGGAATCTGTATAGACTCCTGCTGAGTCAGATTGTTCTGTATAACGCACACAACGTTTTTCGTGCCTTTTGTTTATTTCTGGACTCCTGGTAATAAACTACCTATCCACCAAATCCTGCGCTTTGTTCAGCCCTTGACTTTACCATCACAAAATCACATTATAAAATCCAAAATAAAATCCAAATCCAAACCAAAAACGGTTTAACGTTAGCCAGAATAGCTAAATAGCTGTTTATCTGCTAAGCCTTGGACACTACCAAAAAGCCAAAACAACATAATTTTTTGGTGATTGCAATATCACTGGAAAGATTAGGTTATATGAATGGACATTCTAAGCAAAACATTGTATAGTAATAGCTAGCATAACAAGCTAGCTAGCGGTAATCTAGTAAGGCTATTTAAAGTGCTAACAACTTTGTTTCTCCTTTCCCATATTGTAGATGACAGAGGGCTTAATCTGAAAAAATCCCATATTTGACATAAGATGTTTTTATAAGCTGAAAGTGATCTCTGGGCTGAGAGAAATGGTAACCCATTGTTCTACAAGTAGCAATAAAACATCAATTAAAATACAACATTAACATTCAGTATGATGTGATCTATTGTTGAATTCCTTTTGCATGAGATCCTCTTTTCAAAGGTTTCATGCGTTTCTCTTTGAGAGGTAAATAGAACTTCATGTCATTGTAGCAATGGACAGCTTTTATTGATGTGGGAAAGAAGACACCAGAAATTAGTTTGTTTCAGTCTTGCATGTCAGGTCCTTCTGTTGATATGTGAATCCAACATTATTTCATTTTTGAAAAACACAGGGGCAGCTGGTGTTCCCATAACCGGCCCTTGATTTAGCCATTTATATACTGCAACTCTATCTGCTCTGCACCTGGGCGTCTAATGTGTCGGATCAAGTCAGGCGGCACCTTTGACTAGGATTGACACATTGACCCACCAGTAAGTGTGTGTGTGCGTGTGTGTGTGTGTGCGAGTCTGTGTGTGTGTGTGTGTGTGTGCATGTGTGCAAGAATTACTGTGATTTCTTTCTGTCTTCAATGTTAACACCTGTCGTGCTAAAATTCCTGTTACTGGTATTCCAAATCATCCCCGGAGACGCATCATTGCCAACAGAGTTTAACCAGCCTGAGTAGGGGATGACAATGAGCCTGGATCCTGCTGACTCCCTTCCACAGCTTGCCTGCCACACACACACACACACAGGCACACAGACATACACACACAAAGATGCACACACACACACATATACACACAGACTGCATCCCTGTTCAGCTGCTTGGTCAATGGGAGCGAGGAAGGCAGCCAGACACGTACAGTTCCAACCCCCTCTCTGTTGTGTTCCAGAAGGGCCCAGCGCTTCTGTTCAACCACACACAGGCTCCAGTCAGGTCAGATGTAATACACAAACTACAACATGTTACCTTCTCAGCGGTATTTACCACGGCTGTCTGTCACCGCGGCGCCACACTGGAGGTCTAAGTGAGGTGTGAGCATAGGCTGCAGCGCAACCTATGCGCTTGGCCAAGTGAAGTGGGAAAATGTGAGTTTAGTTATATTCTTTCGCAACAAGGGGCCTTGGTCAATTAACATTTTTAACTTATATCAGGCAGGTGCTATTCATAATTACACAAATTAATTGTAAGTATAAGTAATATACAGGCAATACAAATATCATTGTTCTTTATCAGCCTAAACGTACACTCAAAATAAGTGAAAAATGTGATGTGATATTGCTGAATAATTTTTTTCAGAAATCGGTTATTCCCTCAGAAATTATTGTTATGATTGTTGGCAACAATAGGAATTCCGCTTAACCAAATCTAAAACAAATATTGTATTGATATGTTCATCTTAGTCATTAGAAAATGTATGCATTTATCTAAGGCTTCATAATTTACTGGTGTAAAAATTAGATGGTTGTTTGGTTAGGACACATTGCATGAAAATCAAAAAAAAAATTAACTTTAGAGAGAATGTAGACCTCTGCTAAACTTTGAGTAGTATTTAGTCCCTGTCACTTCTTCCAGGTGTTCTTATGTTACAGCCATCTTCTAACATGGTTTAAGAACATTTAAAAACAATCACTATGTCTTTGCTAATTTAAAAAAAATCAAGAAAGGTTCTTTACTGTCACTAAAAATGGAACTCGGATCCACCCTCCTTCCGCATTTAAAATGCTTGATTGATGTCCACCGGGGGTAAATGTAATTGATTGGACACGATTTGGAAAGGTACACACCAGTCTGTATAAGGTCACACAGTTGACAGTGCCTGTCAGAGCAAAAGCCTCTCATCAGTTAAAGTCACATGACAGCCCTCTTGGAGTATGCGAAGGAACTCAATGGGCTCTCAGACCATTAGAAACAACATTCTTTGGTCTGACGAAAACAAGATTGAACCCTTTGGACTGAATGCCAAGCATCACGCCAAGAGGAAACCAGGCACAGCTCATCATCTCGTCAATACAACCTGGTCGATGACCTGCAGTGGGGATCCCCATACACAACAAACTGCAATGCATTGTGGGATCTGACACCTTTCCATCAGAACCTGCAGAAAATCTTTCAGCGATTTGAGCCTCAGTAGTTCCTCTTTTTGCTCGTTCCCCACATCAGTGAGCCTTGTCTGTCCGTGACCCTGTTTCTTTCCTTGGACCACGTTTGATAGGTGTAGACCGGGAACACCCCATTGATTTGATAGGTGTAGACCGGGAACACCCCATTGATTTGATAGGTGCAGACCAGGAACACCCCATTGATTTGATAGGTGCAGACCGGGAACACCCCATTTGATAGGTGCAGACCGGGAACACCCCATTGATTTGATAGGTGCAGACCGGGAACACCCCATTTGATAGGTGCAGACCGGGAACACCCCATTGATTTGATAGGTGCAGACCGGGAACAC
>JACXGK010003920.1:0-23891 GCA_016801125.1 Novumbra hubbsi | reverse complement strand
TGTTATGGGTGATCGATGCACATAAAAATACTGTGAATATATATATATATATATGGATACACTATATTCACAGGCAAGACAACTATTTGAGTTGTAACATCCCTGCCTGAATGTCGAGAACTAATGTTCTTTTTGACTCATCAAGGTACCCTGGTAATGATTGTTTTAATCATATATGGATTTTACAGTGGAATGTGGATCCAGGGATGGTCCCATACTCTCCCACTCTGCTTAAATGCAAGATTTATGCTATGATGTCTAATTCAGACACACGTCTAATTGTGTGACTTCTGATAACAAACCCATCTGCACTTTGATCAAATTGAATAATTGATTAGAAATGGGTCGTATCGATGGCAAAGGTACGTTTTGGTCAGTGCTCTGTGGTCTGATCCAATGACTAAATAGGCTGTACTGTAATTAAAAAGTGCAACTTAGATTTACTCTATGCAGGTCATCCAAATGTAGATAATACCATTTTCATACTCTGGCTGGAATTTAACAACCGTGCGCTACGAAATGATAGTATCCAAACGTCATTATTATTTAGATAATCCATTAAGGCAGGGGAACCCGGCGGAGACCTGGGGATTGTTTGGCTGAATAGAAACCCATGGTATTGTTATCATACAACAAAAGTTTTTGAAAACAGATGGTCTGGAAGGCCGAAAATTGCTCCAACATCTGAATATTTCTGTGTTTATGAGGAAGTTGTGAAAGCCCTTGTTTCAGGGTGTCATTGTATTTTAATGGAGGCTTGAAGAGTTAGGTTGCGTTTTTTTTATAGAATCACATTGTGCAGAAATGCAGATCTCTTACAGCCTAAATATTGATTAATTATAAACACTTCTGTGTCTGATGCCAATAATCACCCTCAAACAAATATATTGTCATACTATTTATTTAGCTTTTTAGAGAGAACCTTTACAATAAACCTACAAAAAATAGATGAACAAAATAACTGTACCTGTTCACTTATTCTAAAACATTTTCATAAAAATACATACTATACATACTATAGTCCTTTACACAAAGTGTAAATTAATAGCGAGATGCTAAATAATAATGTGAGTCAGATCTTTCAGATTTTTAATGATTGTCAAAATCTGGATAATCATCTCCCAATCAAGAAGAGAGGCCGTAGAAATCGCTTTACATGTACAATGTCTAGACCTTCTTCTTGGTGTAGCATTAATATTTAAACAGCCGTATGAATATGAATCATACTGTATTTGTGGCTAGGAATTTGCATGATGCTGTTAAATTAAACATTTATTTGCGCACTTGAAAATAGGGAACAATATCCTAACTTCTCTCAAGATTGAAGTCAGTCCAGTCATATTAGTGAGTGTTTTTTTTTTAACGGCTCTCTTTCATTATTTTGTTTTAGTTGCTTATTAACAGTAGGAGTGAGAGGGAAACATTGAATTAGAGACACAGAGGTCAAAGGTGGTGTCAGGTCTAGGTCTAATCTGCCTGTTGTATGTTGATGGGCCCTGGAGTGGACCTTGACCCCGCGTATATCTATGTGGAGTTGTTTCGTTGTCAGGAAACAGGGCAGCTGACAATTCTTCCGATTAAACATAAAAAAAATAACCTGGTACAATCGCCATTTTTTGGTATTTGTGTATGTTCCTGTGGACGGCATCGGACTTTATCTCCATGTACGTTGTTCAGTTGAAATTCACCTCAGCGTTCCCGTCAGTGACCTGACATCAGCCACACACCGAAGACACTACAGAACATTGTGTTCCCTCCTCAACACACTCATCGACTCTTTCAGACGTCATGTCAAGCTGGTTTGATGTAAACCGGTAGCGACCACAGGCCTCTAGTCATCGGAGAATCAGGGGAATCACGAAACCCAGATGAATGTAGAGATTATGCCCCGTGTCTTCATCGTTTAGCCGGAAGTCAAATCTGTGAGTCCCAGGTGGTTTCATCCCTCCCCCCTGACTACCTCTGTGAGCAGTCCCACCGGTAACCGAGGCCGGTGGAGAACGAGGTCCTTCCAGAGCGCTGTTACGACCCACTATGTGCTACGGTAAGGGGGGAGGGGGAGCGAGGGGGTGGGCTGCGTAGCGCTGACAGATGGTGGGATGGCCTGGGAAACGTGCCCCCTTTTCGGGGATCAGTGACGGCAACTGACAGGTATTATTTCATAACCTAAAGTCTAAAAGGAATTGCCGCAGCCGGAGTAGCGGAGTCGTCCGTCAATACCGCATTAGTCTGAGACCGCAACCAGCCATGTAGGAGCGCTGATGTCAGAACAAATCTGTCTACCGTGCACCAAGAAAGGAGAAAGTGCTTTTTGATTAACTTCTTCATAAATTTTAATACAACATGTCAGTGAACATGATGTATAGTCAGCCTGCTCATTCATATTTTAAGAGATGGCTGTATAAGAAAATAAACACTGGGACTTGTACCTTGTTTTACCTTAAGTGGTGCGTGTGTGTGTGTCTCATACTGTGTGTGTGTGAGTGGAAGGTGTTTGGAGAATTTTCAGGAGTCATTACAGGAGCACAGTTGTTTCTGATACCGGGGCACTTCTGAAGCACACATACAGCATAGCCGTTCGGTTGCACACCGAACAGGGAATAGAAAGTTCTAGTTGAATAAGGTTAATCCAAGTCAGTTCCCTATTTTTACTGACGGATTGCTAAAGACTGTATACTACACTTTTAGACAAGCGACTAACGATTTGCTGTCTGGCTGAAGGGTGGCAATATTTGATTTTCTCCGTCAGTTCTATTCGCTCAGTTCAAAATCTGAATCACATTACCCCTCTATACATTTATTGATGCTACTTTATAATGTGGGTCTCATAGATCGTCAGTAGGAATTAGCTGCACTCTAGGGCCAATTAACCATCTCTTTGCCTCTCACACAGCCCGGCACACACAGCCACTGTGGTGCATCTCAATCACTCCAAATGCCCACAGGTGAAATGCCAGATCTGATGGTGAGATCACCCCAACGCATTTTAAGTCTGTGCTAAGTCTGGACCCTTAATGTAATTCATGTCCGAAACATGCCATGCATAGTCAAATTGAAGTCATGCTGTAGGATATGATTAACCATATTCATATCCTACACATGGAATGCAGTTGTCTGACATAAGTTCAAGGTTCAGCTTGGGGTAATTATTGAATTGTGGAGGTAACATAAGAGCCAAATAACAGCCTCTTCATTACGCCCAGGATTTTTAACCCTGATTGCAACATAACCAGAGGCCTTGCTTTTGGCTGTGCAACATGACCAAGCCTCGTCTGGGGTTGGTGGAGTTGATGTTGTCCTGCCTCTTTGCTCTCCAGCGACTCCATTTGGTATGTTGGGTGCCTGCAAGTTCAGTCTTCATTAAGGACAGATGACTCTCAGCTGTTGCAAGTCACTGGAGTTAACCTTTTAAAACAAATTGATTCTGATTGTATTCCAGGACATTGAGCACATTTGTTTTTGGCAAACTGTTACCGGGCAGGAGTCTGTATAATATATATACAATTATAACCGTTCATGTGTCAGAATCAAAAGTTTAACTGGGTGTTAGCTCATTTATGATAGACTGAGATGAAGTGGGAATACTGCCCAGTGGTCTGACTAATCAATATTTCAAAAGCAAGCATATGTGATGGTATGGGGGTGCATTAGTTCACATGGCATGGGTGACTTACATATCTGTGAAGGCATTATTAATGCTGACCAATATATACAGGTTTTGGAGCAACATATTCTTCCTTCAAGATGTCTTTTTCAGGGAAGGCCTTGCTTACTTCAGCAAGTCAATGCCAAACCACATTCTGCACATATTACAACAGCATGGCTCACTAGTAAAATTGTTTGGGTGCTAAACTGGCCTGCTTGCAAACCTCGCACCCATTGAAAAAATGTGGTGCGTTACTAAACATTTCTAAACAGGCATGTATTTTTCCCAAAACAATACAGTTTCTCAGTTTCAACATTTGATGTTGTCTTTGTTCAATTAAATATAGGATTTCAATTTCAATCATTGAATTCTGTTTTGACTAGCATCTTTACTTTTTGAAAACAGGGTTGTAATCTTAACAAAAATGATAAAAACATGATCATACAAATTCTCATTTGAATTTCTACTCCATACGATAAATCTTTTTTTTTTTAATCAAAAGCCCAAAACCCATTCGGACATCAATTCAACTGTGTAATGTTCAATTCACCAACGAACGATTCACCAAGCTCTGATTACGTTACATTCCTAATGCTATAGCATTTGTGCTCCAATGACTACAATGTCACCTAACCTTTAATTAAAATATAATCCTGTCCATGATCTGAAAGCCCATCAGCCCAAAAGACCCGAAGCAAAAGTAATGACGGCCCAGTTTAACCCACTGTATGAGGCTGACCTTTCCCCAGACCCAGACTGTGACCATCTGAGACTGGCGGAGCAGGACATCTGTTCCTGAACCACGGTGGCTGTTGTTTTTGCTTCACTGGGCCCCAAGCCTTTCAGAGGCTGTCAACCGTTACTGCAGTGAGCACAAGGAATAACATAAAACACATATATTCACTTCAGGTGTATATACGGTACATGATATATGGCAGGAGGTACAACAGGGTTAAACCAAAACATTTACGTAATTAACTTTTTCAAATTGTTGTTTTTGTAACATGCACTTAATAACAACTTATATTATCTCGTACATTCTCACCATTATCCATGTCCACACCACATAATAACAATGTTTTGCCTTAGATGTTTATTGATTATTGGTAGTATTTGTTTGATTGAAATGCACCCCATTTATCTTCCTTCTTGTTATTTTTCTATCTCATGTGACCCTCTGATTAACACTGTTCTACACTCTATCTCTATCTACACTCTGTACCTAAGACTGCACATTACCATCTGTGCACCATTTAGATGCAAACACTGGGTTAATAACAGTGTCTGTTTTGTGCAAGTTCCAGCCATGGCAGATGAGCAGTGTCATCCAGGTTTCTGGGCCTTCTCCAAACATGTACCGTGTTGTGTTTTCTCCACGCAGCATCACGCTATTCCCTTTTTAAATATTATACAGGTATATGCACCAAACCTAGGACGTCTGTTAAGTCGTATACCTCTGGTGTGTTCTGTCATTCAATCCTCTTCAAGAGCCAACGATGACAGGGAGTCGTTGCAAGTAATCAAATACTTCAGAGGGTGATATCCTTTGGCCCTGGCCGGGCCCAGTGGACATGCCATTAATATACAGTACAGATACACACACAGACTGGTCCAACAACAGGTGCACAATACAGGCACGGAGCCGGACCTGCTGTCTGCTCGATTCCGTATCATTGTTATTTGTCCATTCCCCAAATTATTGATCTTTTACAAATATTTTCAAGGTA
Source organism: Novumbra hubbsi (assembly GCA_016801125.1). Taxonomy (NCBI): domain Eukaryota; kingdom Metazoa; phylum Chordata; class Actinopteri; order Esociformes; family Umbridae; genus Novumbra; species Novumbra hubbsi. The sequence continues at coordinate 18,518 of JACXGK010003920.1, read as the reverse complement.
ACTTAATTACTCGCTAAAGAAGCCCATTGCCTTTGGCTTGCGGACAACACAAATAAGTTAATTTGCATTTGTGTGTTGTGAGTGTTTTGGCAGTCGGCACACTCGTCCAGATTGTAACCCCTATTTCTGCCTCCAAAACCTGCCTTGGAGGAACGTCCACTGAGGGATTAGGGATTTAGTGGGGAAGGTAAGTGTGACTACAAGCTTTGGCTAGCCATCTGCTCCCCAGCAGAGTCAGGGCCAACCTGGGCTGCCGATCGAGCTCCAGCCTGCCTGCAGCAAAGACCTGGGCACCGTGCTAACTCCCTGCCCCAGCCAACCCGCCTGGCGCCGGCAGCCAATCACCATCAGCCTGCTGATTACTCGTGAGAAGTGGTCCGTATGTAGCTGCGTGGCTGTTTGTTCCTCTGCCTTTTCCATAGTTTACATCTTTATTTATCTGCGTAGCACTATTGCTAAATGTTAATATGTTATACGCGTCGGACCGGCGCTCGAACGGGCCGGGTCAAAGAGAGGAGCACGGGAGAGTGAGCTAGGCCAGTGAGAAAGAGAGCTAGGCCCGGAAAGAGAGGAGAACGGGAGAGTGAGCTAGGCCTGACAGAGAGAGAAGAGTATGAGAGAGAGAGCTAGGCCTTATGGAGAGGGGAGAGAGGGGAGTGGGAGCTTGGCGAGGGAGAGAGGAGAGAGAGCACACTGGGTTAGAGAGAGGATGAAAAGAGAGCTAGGATGGAGAGAGGAGAAAAAGAGAGCAAGGTTGAAGAGAGAAGAAAGAGAGATCTAGGCTAAAGCGAGGAGAGCCATAACTAGGCCTTTTCTGTATTTGTCTGGCAGTGCTGGGAAACAGATGACAGAGGGTTTGTGGTCATTGTATCACCTCTGGGTGGATATTCTAATTTATTTAATGACAGGCTTATTAAAAAGAGAGAGAGAGAAAGAGAGAGAGAAACAGAAAATAAACGTTCAGGTCTCTCTCCTTTCAGCTGCTGCCGGGCAGGAGTGTTGAGTTCAGTCACTCTCTCACTCCATTCCAGGATAACAGAAGATGATACCTGCCGTGTGGCTCCTGTGGCTATCTCCCCTGTTAGACATATGAGAGGCTCACCCCACACCAGTGGACCACATGAGGGGAGGCAGGAGAAAACAAGAAACATAATGCTCATTATTAAATTGCAGTCAACGCAGTTGCCAGGAACCTATTTCTCATCATTAATTATTCATGTTTTATTTCAGTAATCCAATACTCAGGTGAGGCAAGTGGTAATGATAGAATGTGTAATTTTGAAGCTTAATGGTGACTGGTTTGAACTAGGGATTAGGACTAGGATACTAAATTATGAATAGCTGTATAAGTCTAACACTATGTCCCTAATCTATCTTGCTTTCTGTTTACTTATTTTTATTGCATTATTTTCGCTGCAAGGGTTTCAGGAAGCACTTCACATTGACCTTTTCATGTGTTTGGAGAAGCGGAATTCTTGAAACCAGGTCTTTTATATGAACAGGCAAAACAATGTTTTGCATTAAAAATAAATGATCTGATATTGCAGTATGTCTGACAAAGTGCTCATCAGTGACTTTTTATTAAGCATGAATGAACTGAAAACATGGGTTTACCGTACATACATGTCATAATATTCCATTGTCGTGCATTTGAAAACAGTATAACAATGGCTCAATGTTCATTTACAAATCCTTTTTCAAGATAATGCCTCCATTTGCTAAATCTGATTGGATTATCATGTTATTGTGATTTTCTGTTTTCTTTTCTCATTTGTCGTATTGTCATGCTCATACATTTACATTAACACTCATTTCACTATGTTATCGCCGTTCAAGCTCTTTTGTAAAAATGACAAATGACGACTTACTCATGTTCATAAACCGCATTATACACAAAATCTGATTTACCAAGAACTATATAGACAACATTTGTGACAACCTACACTAAACTGAAGCTTAATGCAATACAACCCCCCCCAAGCCCTCCGTCACAAACAAACCCATTAAGCTCCATATGCCTTCATAATATCACCCATCTCCAAACGAGGACTGGAGAGAGCATCCCATTCACCTGCTGTAGTTAAGACATGGGGGGGCACCTCTAAACATGACAGCCACATTGTTATCAGGCGCATCTAAAATGTGTCCTGTGCCCCTGTGTCTTCATCCTATCTTTCTTTTGCCTTTCCTCCTGTCGTATATTAGGTAATAAATCGACAGACACAGGTTAAGTGGACGCGTTCCTATTCACAGAAGAACCGAAAATACTCATTTTGTCTTTGACGCATTAAATGAGGTAACCGGTACTCATCCCATGCCACCCGCCCTGATGGGATTAAAGGGCAATTAGGTCATGGAATCTGCCCCCGTCTTGCGTGGCCTCCGCTCTCCTGCAATTGGGGCAGACCGGGGAAAGGTCAGGGACGTTAGTCAGACGTGCGCACAACAAATTCTAAAAAGGATCCGTGGTCACGTCGAATGTGTTCCCTGCAACACAATTAGCCCCCCCCCCCCCTCAATTCCCCCATCGCAAGCCCCCGAATGTGCCCCAGTCAAAACCCTTCCCAAAATGCCTCCCTTGACTGCAGCTCCGTGGCAGATACCCTGTCTTTCCCCCGCCTACGCTTGCTCCCCCCCCCGACCGCGGCACCGCTAGGCCCCCGCCACCACCCGAAACTCACCCACTGCAGATGCTTCGGGCTCCGGCTCGGGGTGGCGGGAGTCGTGGGGGTGTCTGGCGCATAAATTAGCCATCAACATTAGCATTACCCCGCGCATGGCACCCGGTGCCAACTGCTCTCCGTGCGGCCATTAAAGGTCATGTTTTGATGACTGAATGCCACACTGGCACCTAGGCTCCCAAGAGGAGTGTTCCCCAGGTGCACGTGAAAGGTTAAAAATTACCTTCGCCGCGTCCGCCTGTCTCCGGCGAAAGGAAATAATTAGAGGTTTTTAGGGGCGGCAGAAAGCCTCCTGTCAAATGACAGAGCGGTTACCTAATGGCCGTACCTAGGGAAGAGTCAAACAGCCTGTCAGGTCTGACAGGACAAATGAGCATAATAGCTAGCGCCGAAACGGGGGCCTGTTTGGCGTGCCTTTCGGGGGATAGAATGGCCAGTGCATGAGGAGAATGGTGCCTGGCTCATAACCTTTACATAAATCTGTTAACACGTGTATTAGGAGGGTTTTAACATGGAGGCAGGCTGATTTCCTCTTTATCAAGCCCTGCCAGCCTGCCAGAGGTGTTGGTCCCACACTCATGTTTATTCCAATCCATTCATGTGTTTCTTTTATTATTTCATTAGCAACTATCAGGATTCATGCACATGGCTTTGCCCGGTGTTTAAGGCAATGTAGACATACATACCAGGCAGCTCGAAGGCGAGTGTCATGTGACTGAATTTTTCTTTAGTTACAAAAACGATTCACTATCAATCAATGGCGTAAATGTGTGTAGGTGTAAATTCTACAGGAAGCCACTGTCACTTCACTCACATGATCATGAACAAATGCTTGCCCGCAGTTCCGGTGGAACCCCAGGAAGAAAAACCTGTGACGGGCAGATGCATTGACAGATGACTCAAGCTCGTCGGCTCACTCAAATCATGGTAGTCTGCTCAGATGACACAAATTTTGGGTGCAGCCACCATGTGCATGGGACCCCCAAAACACCTTGTTGGGGTCTCCGACAAGACAGTGATCATTAACCTCTGAAAGTTCACAGCATATTGAATGGTCCCCAGGGTGCTTATAGTATCAATTACTATAGCAACACTTTAGGAACCTGAAATAACCCTGAGCTTTCTAGAAATCCTGGTTCAAAGATTTAGGATTTCCTGCTTATTAGGCGGCCAAGCAGCAAAGTTGCTGAAACCCTATTATAAATGTTCATCTTATTATTAGTGTTTCAGCAGTTCACAAAATGGCCCAGATTTGCATGGCAGTACAGACCCAAAGCCCACAACTTCTGATGCAAACCCATGAGAATTGGCTTCAAGGTGCGCTGTTACATGCCTTCAAAGAGGCCAAATTTGGAACGTCACCACGCCCATCCCATGGCAAAACTGACTGGCAATGTTGAACCAAACAACTTTGCAAGTTCATTTATCATGGAGAATGTGTCTGTTACTTGACCTCTTTGAAGCTTTTATTTCGGATGCAATTTGAGGTGCAGTTAATTGCCAATTTCTGAGACTGATAACTCTACAGAATATATCCTCTGCAGGAGAGGTAACTCTGTGTCTACTTTTCCTGTAGCAGTATTCATCATGGACAGTTTCATCATAGCACTTAAAACTGCAATGGAAGAATGTTCTTGAAGTCTTCCAGAGAGACGGAACTTCATGTCTAAAACTACTGATTTACTGTAGTTTCTTTTTGCTTTGTTCAGCTGTTCAAGTATGGATTACCAAATCTATACCAAACCTACCTTGACAGAAAACAACTGATTGTCTCAAACTCTATATGAAGAAATTGGAGTTCATTTGTGGTAAATTCAGTTAATTGAACATGGTTTGGAAAGGACCACTACTGTCTATATAAGGTCTCACAGTTGACAGTGCATGCCAGAGCACAAACCAAGCCGTGAAGTCCAAGGAATTGTCTGTAGACAACCAAGACAGTATTGTAGTGAGGCACAGATCTAGGGAAGGGTACATAAAAATTAATACAGCATTAAAGGTATCAATGAGTACAGTAGCCTCCATCATCCGTAAATGTAAGAAGTTTGGAACCACAAAGACTCCTCCTAGAGTGGGCCGCCTGGCCAAATTCAGAGATCGGGGGAGTAGGGCCTTAGTCAGGGAGATGACTAAGAGCCCAATGAGCACTCTGACAGAGCTCCAGCATTGCTCTGTGAAGAGAGGAGAACCTAATGGAAGGACAACCATCTTTGCAGCACTCCAAAAAACTGGCCTGTATAGTAAAGTGGCCAGACAGAAGCCACTCCTCAGTAAAAGGCTCATGACAGCCAACTGGAGTTTGACAAAAAGCACCTGAAAGACTCTCAGACCATGACAAACAACATTCTCTGGTCTGATGAAACAAATATTGAACTTTTTGACCTGAATGCCAAGAGTCATGTTTAGAGGAAACCAGGCAACGCTCATCACTTGGCCAACACCAGCCCTACAGTGAAGCATGGTGGTGGCAGCATCATGCTGTGGGGATGTTTTTCAGCAATGGAGGGAAGATTAATGCAGCAATGTACAGAGACATCCTTGATGGAAACCTGCACCACAGTGCGATGGACCTCAGAGTGGAGCGAAACTTCATCTTCCAACAGGACAACAACCCTAAGCACACAACCAAGATAAGAAAGGAGTGGATGTCCTTGAGTGGCCAAGCCAGAGCGCAAATCTATTAAAAGATTTTAACCAACTTTGTCAATTTGGGGTATTGTGTGTAGAATTATTAGTCAAAAGGTAATTGAATACATTTTGTAATAAGGCAGTAACATAACAACATGTGGGAAAAGTGACGCGCTGTGAATACTGTAATACTGTGATGCACAGTAACATACAACATTAGATAGGCATACTAGCTCTTTCAGTCCGGCCACACTGACCACTTCGTAATCCCAACAACAATCAATAGGTCCAACACGATACTTGTCTTCCGGAAGACGCTGTGCTCCCTGAGCCAGTGAAACCCAGTGCTCAGTACACACGGCGCCGCACACAAATCCTCCAAACCCTCAAAAAAAGGTGTTAGGTCTATTGTTGGCCTTTCCTCTTCAACACCTAACATGCTCATCCATTCTCTTCATCCCCCACCTCATGAGCCGCTAAGATGTATTTAACTTGGCATTCTGTGGGTCCGTGCGCGGCCCAATCGGTGCCCGTTTATATTCCTACCACAACATTCCGTGCGCTAATAGCGGGGTTATTAACATAACAAACTTAAATGTTCCATATAAATAATACCATTCCGGGATGTGCAGGCTCAGCTGACACTATTTAGGCAGCGGCTCAACATCTGTTTGTGAACACTTTGCCTAATGATATCATCCGATATCATTAAGTGTGGCGGAGCACGGAGCATCAGCAGGTGCAGCTGTTTCAGAACTCCCCCATCACGGGCACGGGGAAAAGGGAGACGCACTCCTCCCCTCCTCCTCCTTCCCCATCGCCTCCCCAGCGCTGAGCCGCCAAACCGATCATTAGGACAATTTACTTCCGCCAAAAAAAAAAAGCAGCCCTGTGATTTCAATCTGTATATCACCTGTAATTGTAGTTTTTAGCGAGTGACTGATTCCATACATTTAGCGCGGTAAACTGCGTCGACCGAGGCCTCTGAATGCTGCCAGAGAGACACATTTTGTGGCACCAGCTGCAGCGGCTGTTTTTAGACGGCCCGGGTAGTGTGGTGATGTGTTTTCCTAGGGGCAGACTGCAGCCTTTGAGGCCGATCGAGGCGGGCGAAGGTACAGCCCAGGTCAAGGCTTTGTTTCCTCTGCCTCTTAACTCTGTTTAAATGCTCCAAATTATGGAAACCATTGATTATTGCCTCTGAGAACAATGAAAAGGTCTCTGGTTCCTATGGGGATGGTGCTGTCAGGTTGCCCGTGGTGACGGCATCTCTTATGGTCATGTTAAGAAGTCAGGCGGATTCAAAGTGCTCAACTATGGGGTTGTACATTGTTTGGGAGTTATAACCCTGTTTGTGGACTCTTCGTAATGCATTTCCATCTTAAATGTAATGAATTTGATTTGTATTCATAAAGAATGAACCTTAAACTACAGTATCTGGTCAGACTCAATAATACAACATTTACCAAGAGAACCAAGATAACATGTACAGTATGCACAGATTAATAATAAATAATATTCATCGTCATACATTATTTTACGAACGTTCACATTTGAAAAGAATACAATACGAGTGCTAGTTTCTCATCATTTTAATCTTAGTGAGGTATTTCATTTGCTAAAATTGTCTTTATTGACCCTTGAAATGCTGGGCTGAAAAGTAGAGCTCCTCGTTTTTGCTCTGAGCGCCGCCTGTCACTCAGCGGGGAATACAAGCCCCGCCTCCAGCTCTTCTAGAAATGTTGATTACACAAGACATGGGGGTACCTCCCCCCCGTCTCCCCTTCTGCATCCCCCAGCCTCCGCCCGGCTTTACCAGTCAGCCTTCGCCCACAAGGAGAGAGGAGTGGAACTGCTTGACCTAAGGAGGGGCCTGACCCGGGGTTCAGTTCAGGATGGGTCCTGGCTCTAGGGTGCATTGGCTGGTCGGTATACCCCGCCGTCTCTTAGAGGGAAAACCACCCCTGGATGTAAAGACAGACACAGACAGCTCAGCCCGGGGATCTGGCAAGGAGAGGATGAACGCACAAGATAGTACCACTGCATCCATGGCCATGTTTAAATAACTTTGCATCAAAATGAATCTGAGATGGGGGGGAAATGGAAACGTTCAGCAGACTGAAATAGAGCAGTAGGAAGTGTGAGAAGCAGTAGGTATAATTTAGACAATGTGGTTGTTATTTCAGAGAGATATATATTATTAGTAGTAATACCGTGTCCTCAGCGGTGTTTCGGCTGCGTCACCATTACAACGCTCTCTACCTTTTGTATTTAAAGCTGTTATTGCAAACATTCTAGCGGTATGTTAAATCTGTCTTAATTTTCAGTTCACAAATGTCCTAATGGGAGAACTAACGAGAGTCTCTCTAAGTTCAATAACCCATAGGCACTAGTGCAGATTTACAGTCAAAGATCATTTTACCAAATGGGAGACATTAGAGGTTTATTTTTTTAGAGAACCTCCAGTACAAGGAATTACATGGAATACCAGCAAACTATTGAAACTCTTTTTGCTGGTGTGCTGTAACGCATGTAAAAGTGCATTTGAAATGTGTGTTACATTATCATAGAAAATTAAAAATCTATATATTTTTTTTTGCATTATTATGGAATGTGTAGCCCCTTTTGGTTCAAAAAAGTATGATCAGATGATCAGACTAGTATCACACTGTCAAGGTTTAAACTCAGGAATGGCACTGACCTAGTGTCATTTTCTGCAGTTCTGAATATATATTCAACACAGGACATTTAATCTCCACTGATGTCCAAATTGATTCAGAGGGCTCTCTAATTTCAGTAAATCGTCAGAAGAATTTCAATCGCGTGGTGACTGCACGCATCAGGCATCGGTGGAGATCTGAGGGGCTCCGTTGCCACCTGAGGAAAGAAGAATCCGACAAGCCTTTCACCGACAGAGAAGCACAAGGCGGAGCAGCCATAACAAGTGTCCTCTTTTTTTAACAGACAGGAAAGTCACAAGTGCCTTTGTTGTTCCTCTATCGCAAGCAAATTACACTTTTAGGATTTATTAAGACAAGAAACAATTTTCAAATAGTGGGTCTCTAAAACCCTCCATGGAAATCTCCTCATTACTTTCTAGCCTGAGGCACCTCTCTCTCAGCTCAGAGCTCAGATGGATTCATCGCCTTTCTCCGGTTTCTCTATCTATGTCTCCAAGATGGCAGAGCCGCCGTGCCTTAATACCATAATGTCCAAGCAGTTTGTTCAAAGTAGAGCAGTGATTTGGGCGCTCAGCAGGTGATGCCCAAACTCTCTTCAATTATTGAAGTGGGGGCCTGGTGGAAACATTACAATAGCTGCTGTGCCCGGCAGATAAAATGGAAAGCCTTTTGACATCGCACATATTTTTTTTTTGTCATACGCGTTACGAAGACAGTGCGTGGGCAGTCATCCTTTATCGTTTTCCTTCTTTTGTTTAATTCATTTCGTGTCCTTCTTTCTTTTTGAAGGGAATTTTGTATTCATGGAAAATATGAAAGACACATTTGTTCCCTTTTATTTTTGCATACGGAAGTGTTATCGTTGTCTATTCGATAAAGGACAGTCTAAAGTATGATCATGTACATTTTTGATCATGTATAAATCAAACTATTTTCAACATCTCTTTACCCTTTTAATCTGTGATGTGGAAACCGTTTGTTAAATGAAATATATTTGTTTTCCCATGAAAAAGACATACTGAACATTATCAGCAGCAGTTAAAGAGGAATGATGTTATCCTCCACATACTAATTTCTTTAAAAAAGAAAACTATTCTCCATTAATGTCAACCCTCTGATACAATATTAACAAGCATTCCATGCCCAAATAAATGTCACTCAAGAGTCAAGATTAAAACGTTAACACACGTTTAAAGATACAACACAAGATTCACAGGACATGCCATGGTTGCGGTATGAATTCTGCAGACCCCCCCCCCCCCCCAAGAAAAAACACAACTAATTTCCGAAAACATGTGCCGAGCCGAAATGCAATGATAAGGTCAGATCCACCTGAGTGCAGTTTTAGAGTCGAGTTTTAAGTGAAACCTATGCAAGCTGCCATGCTGGGCCGTGCTGGGTGGTAGACCTGACAGCCTTGTTCTGGCTGTGTTCAGAGGCTGCTCAGTGGATGGAAAACCGTGGGCTGTCTGCCGTAGCCTGTTGTCTCTGCACTTATCCCAATACTCTTCTTTAATGGCTCCCATGTTGCGCAGGGACGGATGTGTAACGGCCATATGTGTGTGTTCGTGTGTGCACGTGCAAGAGACTTGAATTATTCCGTGTGTGTGTGTGTGTGTGTGTGCGAGAGTATTTTTATATAGTTGGACGGATGAATATCTTTTTATGCACACTAGACATGACGTTAGTATCAATCGAACACGCTCGTCCTATACTCGGATTTGATTTCCGACGGGTCAAACAATCCATCTCTGTCTCTGTCTGGTTCTATCTCGAAAAACAACGCAACACGCGCAGTCGGTGTACGGCACTTGCCAACGACGTCTAATTAAACTATTTCCCGTCCCAAATCTCCTCGCGGTCCTTTTCCTTTGTTCGCTCTTTGGTTCATTTGTGCGACCAAATTCCTGGCGTGCTAATTAGGCACAGAATATTACCGCCGCTACCCCTCCTGACAGGTGCTACTGGCCAAACGCACACGCCACTTTCCAGGCCTGCCCAGGTCACACGGAGAGCCTCTCGTACTCACAGGCGGCATTAAAAATAAAGAGACCGGAGAATAACAAGAAGACAGGACGCGTTAATTTCAGCTTCCATCTGTTGTTACATAACCAATGCCAACGTCTACATGTTCAGGGAGAAAAGAAGGAGAGGGAGATGGAGAGAGGAGGAGAGAGGGTGGGGGGGGGGGGGTTAACAAGCAACACGCTACAACTATGGGAGGAGGAGAAGTCCTTGGAGAGAGACAGTGTAAAAATCTAATTAACAGTGTGAAAGATTGGGTACAGCGGGTTGGAAAAACAATACGAGCAATTCTTGGTTCTATCTAGGCGGAACACACTGTACCTGAAGGTACACACCTTCATTTGTCATTATTTTCCAACAGATTGTAGGTATGTTCCTGTCTTAACTGGCTTGATTATATGAAAACAGAACGTACAAATGGAAATGGGGAAAAACTGGCATCGGATCACCGAACAATTCAGCTTGTTACAATAAAATATAGTTTTTTCAAATGATTATTTTTAGCCAGTTTCCTATGTTACTCACATCCACCAAACTGTTTTCAAACGTTAAATGATTACAGTGAAGACACATGTTTGACTTGTTCCATATTGGATCACAGTTAAACTCCTTCTAATTTGATCAGTCAAACAACGAATCCATCTTGGCACCGAGTCACAAATAACGATGACTTGAGGACTGACTGCTTTCTGCGTATGGGTACTGGGGTGTTTCCACAGACACGGCTTTCACCAGGGTCCAGACAATGTACATTTGAAAAACAAACCTTCATGTTTTTTTAAGATTCATTTGCTCAGTATGTTTCCGGTATCACATTCCGCAGTTACAGATATTTTTGGACAACACATCAATAATCACTCACCACAATGTGTACAAATTCAACCTCCCTATCTTTTCCCATCTTCTCTGCAATGGTAAATGTCAGGACAATGAAATAGAGGAACTCAGGCCAAGGATCTTATTTTAGGTGGTTATCAGATCATGTCCCTCTGACCGATCCCTTATCTCTCCCTATCTTTCTCCTATCTTCCCCTATCTCCCTATCTCTCCCAATCTTTCTCCTATCTTCCCCAATCTCCATATCCCTCCCTATCTTTCTCCTATCTTACCCTATCTCTCTCTATCTTTCTCATATCTTCCCCTATCTCTCCGTATCTTTCTCCAATCTTCCCCTATCTCTCCCTATCTCTCCCTATATTTCTCCTATCTTCCCCTATCTCTCCCTATCTTTCTCCTATCTTCCCCTATCTCACCCAATCTTCTCCTATCTTCTTTCCCAATCTTATCCTATCTTACCCTATATTCAACTATCTTCTCCCATTCTCCCCTATCGTCCCCTAACTTCACATATCTTCCCCGATTGTTCCCTATCTTCCCCTATTGTCCCCTATCTTCCCCTATTGTCCCCTATCTTCCCCTATTGTCCCCTATCTTCCCCTATTGTCCCCTGTCTTCATCTATATTCTCCAGGTTCTCCATCCTAGGCAAGGACAAGATGAGAAAACTCTCTCGATAAACGTTGGTCTGAGCAAGTTTGATCAGGTAGTTTTCAAATGTTTTAGAAGGCCCCTAAGACGAAAGTAATTAATAATCGATATGATAGTTATAGCATTTATTTATTTTTGTTGTTGTCACTGCATCAGCCAGGTTTTATGGGGGGGGGGGGGGGGACAGTTACCTTGTCACCCTCTACGGACATTCTGTGGTGCTTGGAGCACGCGTTGGCTAATCAATAAAATACACCGAACGCAAATAATGGTTGAATTATGTAATTCCAAGAAAACCAGAACACCTTCACATGTTTGGAGGACAACAGCACAGAGGCACGGAGCTGGGCCCGCGCTGCTCCTGTGGACTGGGGGTTCCCCACCTCTCTGTGGGTGTTGCTGGAACCCGCCCTGCCTTGGTGGTTCCTGGACCCCCAGGGGTGAATGATACAGGGGCCAAAGGACCAAGGCTTCATGCTCAGCCCCCATCCAGCACTTGGTCACACTGGAGCCCAGCCAATCTTCTTTACTCTCTGAGACAGTAGCAAGCCCTGACATCCAACCACAACCCAGCCAATGGGGAGGTCGGAGTGAAGCGTGCCAGGAAAAGAACCTCTCCATTAACGCTGAGAAATACCAAGCGGCCCGTAGCAAACTTCTGCAAATAAAAAAAAGAGAGAGAAAGCAAGCAATCAGTCGTCGTGAAGCCCTATAGATGACACACACAGGTGCTTCAGCAGTCTGAGAAAATGTCTGTGACCGATAACTGTGCAATAGATTTTTTAGTTTCGTTTAGTTGAGTTTGAAGCAGAATTCAAGCCATTTGTACACGTGTTTATTATGAGTTTTTTTTCTGTTAGTAATGGATCCCTGACAAATATTTTTTACTGAGAAAATAGTCCCATTATGCCGGTCCCATTATGCTATCCTCCCTAGCCATTGGCCACAAGGCATTATAAAATGCATGCCATGCTCCCAAGATGTTACACTACATCAGGATTTTATTTCGAAATTCTTCCAGTGATCCATTTATCCAGATTTGTTGTTTAAGTAAACTGCATAATTGCATTACAATTACTCTGATGTACGATGAGTTGATTTGAACTGTTTTGGGGGGGGTTGTTGCATAACATGGTACGGATTCGTTTTCAAGAAGTGCAGAGCTTTAGTCATTCTCATATTATTCACATGTCTCTTTACAGAACCTAACTGCTTGGTACGAGCACAGGAAAATAATTAAAACAAAAAGGCTTGAACTTTGTCCTCTTCTCTGTCCTTCCTTCCCCAGCAGAGCTAGGTTCTGCCATGTCAAAATTGATTTCTAAAGAAGTGCGCTCAACGGGAAGCTCTCATTGTTTTTGGAACGGGTAAAGGGGGGTAAATGTCTTTAAATATACTCGCAGGGACAGTCCCAGGGTGAAGGATGGGGCTCTGAGCACACCAGCTGCCTGAGTATTCACCGCTTGACCACAGATCTTTGCAGCGTTTCAACGGCTCCCCTCCACTCCTACAGCGTGGGCGTAGGAAGACGCGGTGTACTTAGGATTGGCAAAGCTGAATAGTCAATACTCAGCCTTCTAACAACCCCGCGCGGGCCTCCAGCCATCCCGTCTCCACCCAGAGAGGCAGAGGCCGACAGGGATGGTGTTGAGAATCCGCGTTGTAATTGTCGGTTTCGGTTCTTTTTCAGGGACGCCGCACAAGGGCTCAGACAAGTGAGCTCCAGAGAGAGGCTCCGCAATTACAACCTCCGGAAGCTCACTACCGTTTGACCGCACAGAGAGAGAGCCCAGAGGGGGAATCAGGTAAATATCTTTCAGCAATCAAGGTAACAAGCAGGTTGACAGTGAATAAGCACACCGGGAGTCATTAGACCCAGATTTGTTCTCAGAGCTGACCCTTATCTTGAGAACGTTTCCACAGGGAAGTGTCAGCCTTGTTATGGTATTTCTTGCTGTTGGTCTAATCAAGATCCTATCATCGATGTTTAGAAGGCAGTTTATAGGTGGATTGTTACGCCAGGCTAGGCTTCCTATACTGGACTGCCAGTAATACGGATGCCCCTGGAAGTACTGTATGAACATTTGATGTATAAATAGCTTCGGAAGGTCAGATGTTCATGGAGGTCCTGCATCATTAAAGCAAAGGGAGAAAGAAAGGGATTTTCTTCCAGGAAGTAAAAAGCATAATTCTCTTTCATGTATTTTTGTGTACTTCTCCAAATATATCTGGCACACTGAATGAACACAGTGAATAGATTTTTAGTTTTGTTTTAAGAATTACAGCATTTATTGTAATGTTTACTGAATACAATACATATTGAAAAATATATGTTTATTACAGCCCCGTGCATTCACACCAAATTTCCTTCTGGCTTGAAATATCCCCAACGAGGTCAGGGCAGCACACGTAGGTGGAGTCTTAAGAGACTGAGAAGCTGAATCAGAGGGGATGTCACAACAGCTGAAAGTGTCAGTCACAGAATTAAAACTTTTTTTTCTTCCCCTCAGTTCCCCGGCAGTGCAGCTGCCTAAATGAGGGGGATTAAGTTAACACCCTGCTTAGAGGAAGAGCAGGGCAGGATTAGGGCACCGGGCTTGGACTTGCAACCATTCAAGCGAACACCGCAGCCTTTTTAAAAGGGAGAAGGCAGCGGTGCACAGATCTCACTGGGACGGCACAGTTGAGTTGCCTGAACAAATACATTGACAAGTGTAGCGCTGACAACAACAACAAGGGGGAACCATGTACGCGGAGCACACAAAGGGAAATCAAACATACCGTACTGACACACGCGCACGCACGCACGCACACGTGAGAGTTGTCTCCTTCCTTCTCAAGCAGAATTCCCCTTGTTCCCCAGTCTGGGGGGGTTTGCTTTGAATCCCCCGACGGAGTAGCTAGCAGGGATGGAACAGGTGGTCCGTAATGTACATGGTGAAAGAAAGTCAGAAAACACCTGCTGCACATGAAACCCAACCCAGGTGTTCCCTTACGTTCCACAGCCATTTCTCACAGGTCACACTGTAGTTCACTGTAGTTCACCCCCCCCCCTCACCTACTCATGCCCTTTGAACTTCTGACGCAAAAAAATGGACGTTAAATGTACATGTAACACATTTGTGTGGTTTTAGAAAAGCTTCTGTATGTTTCATTAACATTGAAATGTCTTTCAGGCATTTGGGTTTTGCGATCTGGTTAAGGCATGGCAAGAACATCTGTACGGGCTTTTCACATAGAACCTTTTCTGCACGTTATTTAAGTCAACTTTTGTTTTGAAATACAGTTCACCGAGTGAATTCCAGACGATGTAAGAACGCCCCCGTGTCTGCGTTCTCTCTTCGAGAGACTTGGGCTGACCGTTCTCCCTTCATGTCACTTCCACTTCCCTCGGACTGACCATGACATAACAGCAGTGGACATTACAGTGACAGATGCCTTTTTGTCTTCCCTAGTCAAGACACATCGTCTGGTCTGAGTACAGTTGTAATTGCAGGGACAGGTGACACAAATGTGGAAACCAGAATATGATGAGAAGACGCCTTGGATCATACGATCTGTACTTCACGTGCCGACATGCAGCCGTAATGCAGCTAGAATCATTATTATATCATGCACAATGACACTGACGCTTTGGTATAGACTGAAACGCTACACGGTATAATTAGTTCATGTCGCAATGGCATATCGCAAAAAGTACAACTCGGCGCTGTCCTGAGAGAAACGGCAGTGTCCGTGTTGAGAATGATTCACAGAAGTGTAACGCATCAACATCAACTACACTTTGCGATTCCCAAAATCGGCACACAGTAGAAGTAGTAACAGGATCGTCCTCAGTGTAGCTCGACCACCTTCCTTTCACTCTGCTGTATACTTCACACATTGTCATTTCAAAGAAGCCGTTGCCTGTTACTGAATCCCACTTTGTTTGTAAGTACAGGGTGTTGTTCAGTGATGGGAGATGGACGTGCAGATAGAAAGCCCAGTCCTTTAGTTGAATCTCCAAAGCATGTGTTGTTTCAACACATCTAAGCCAACTCTGGAGCATCAGAGCCTGTGATATATCTGCCCAACTAAGAAAAGCAGACCCATCGGCCAGGCAAAGAACGCTGCTCCATTTGAACCCAGGGGATGCAGAATCCAATTGTGTTTGTCAAGGCTCCGATTCATCATGTCACAGGGGTCTAATGTGCTCCACAATGCTTTCCTGCTGCATGCTCTAAGTATTTTCGGTTCAACTTCAGCTTGTCACCACAGAAAACACACATAAGAACTCTTTTCCAAACACTCCTTTCTCGCTCACTTCTGCTTTCTTCGTAATGCTCCCCAGAGCCCCGGGATTTTCCATCTCTGTCTTTATCTAGCCCTAAATGTTGACAGACCATTGAACCTTGATGTAGGTCCATGACAGGCTCACAGCTATTTTGTAAAGTGCGCAGAAAAACAAAAGGCCTCTGGTGTGGTGGTTAGGCCATCATGGATGCATGGCTCTGGGAGAGAGAGAGCTAGAGAAGGAGAGGAGCCCCATCTTACCATTACCGGGGAGTCAATGCTGTTCAGTAACTAATACAGCCCCAACTGGTTTCTATAGGGAAACAATACCAAGATAAATGCTGTTTTAACTCTGCAACCCCTCTCTCTCTCTCTGTGCGGTACCCTTGCAAAATTAATGAGGGATCTTGATCCGATCAGAGTTGACATAAGACCCCAGTAGAGTTTGGAAGATATGCTGCGCCAAGTTTAGACATGTATTAAAACTGTATGGTTAACTTACAGTATGTCCAGCTTCAGCTTTTAAAGTAAAGTTCCCGACTCTAATCTGACCTTCATATCCAAACTTTGATTTGCTTCAGTAATAAAACAAAACATTTTGCGTGTACACTTTATGGACAAAAGTAATGGGACACCGACACATTACACCAACAGAAGATTGAATGACATCCCATTGTAAATCCATTGGCATTAATATCAAGTTGGTCCCTTATTGCAGCTTCCACACCTCTGGGAAGGCTATCTACAAGATTTTGGAATGTGTCTGTGGGAATATTTGCCCATTTTTCCAGAAGAGCATTGGTGAGGTCAGACATTGATATTGGACAGAGGGCCTGGCTCGCAATCTCCATTCTAGTTAATCCCAAAGGTTCGTCCACGCCAAACGTATCCAACTATGCCTTTATGGACCTTGCTTTGTGTACTGAGGCACTGTCATGCAGGAACAGAACAGGGCCTCTCCCAAACAGTTCCCCCAAAGGAGGAAGCACAGCATTTTCCAAAATATCTTGGTATGTTGATGCATTTACATTTCCTTTGCAGTGGAACTAAGAGGCCTAGCCCATCCCCAGAAAAACAACCCCATAGCATTATCCCTCTTCCACCAAATTTTACAGTTGGCACAATGCAGACAGGCAGGAAACATTCTCCAGGCTGTCGCCAACCCAGACTGTCAGATAGCGAATCGTGATTGATCACTCCACAGAACACGTTTCCACTACTCCAGAGTTCCATGGAGCCATGCTTTACACCACTCCATCTGACGCTTGGAATTGTGTTTGGTGATGTAAGGCTTGCATACAGCTGTCCGTCCATGGAAACCCATGCCATGAAGTTCCCGGCACACAGTCTCAGTGCCGATGGTAATGCCAGAGGAGGTTTGGAACTCAGCAGATATTGAGTCAGCAAAGTAGGGGCGGCGACATTTACGTATTATGCGTCTCAGCACTTGGCAACCCGCTCTGTAATTTTAACTGATCTGTCACTTCATGGCTGAGTTACTGTGGTTCCTAAACACTTTCACTTTGCAATAATATCACTTACAGTTGATTGTGGAATATCCAGGAGGGAAGACATTTTACAAACAGACTTCCTATTACAGAACCACACTCAAATTGGGTGAGCTCTATGGAAAACTCCCATTCTTTCACAAATGTTTGGCAAGGCAGACTGCATGGCTAGGAGCTTGATTTTATACACCTGTATGTGTAAGTATGTGCATTGCGCTTGTATGTTTTGAATATACAGTATTTATAGAACATGCATATCTACTGAGTGAAATGCACCTGGACCCTGCCCAATCATGTGACATGACAACATGACTAGTCTGACTTTTTATTCCTTCCAATAGTCCGTTTGATATGTCGCTTCCTGCTCCAATACCTCCCAACTTCCTGTGGGGACCTTAGTTGATGCAGTCCACGGTTTCCCAGACGATCTCATGTAGGGCACGTTTGACACGTCGCTCCATGACAAAACATGAAGACTCACAAAGGTGCAGACTGACAATGAAGTGGAGCGCTCTCTGGGTCCTGACCCGTCTCTTCCCAGCAGTTTGATGATGACAAAGCCATCCGGAGTAGCAAGGAAGCTGTTCTGACGGATGGAACGAAAGAACAGTGGGCATCATGAATCTGTTGGTCTGTTTGTAACAAGAAGGAGGAAGTGAAACTAAAACTTAACTGACTTTTCTGTATCAAGTTAAATACAAAGGAAATGCACTTTAGGGCTAAAATGACCACCGTCAGAATGTTCCGGCAGACTAATATCGGATACTTCTTTGTGTTGTTGAAAATTGGATGTTTTACAACAAGCCTGGTTGGTGACAACATTGTGTCTTCAAATACTGAATAGAATTATAATACCTACTGCACTGTAAAACAACAAACCTATAAAAAAAAAATTCCTTTGTCATGTTTAACACAGACTTTCTTCAAGCACTCATATATTCTGTAACAATAAGTGGGGGAAAATAAGTATGGGTGGGTTGGGGGGGGGAAGAGTTGAGATGATGTATTTAGAGGCTTGTGGCATGTTTTAGGTTGCTGTGCTGTTACTTTCCCACGTAGGACAGTTTTTGTTTCCCCCCTCAGGACCTCCCTTCTCTCTCCTTTTATCATTCAAAGTTGTCCTGGTGGTTCCCATGCATTCGCTATGGAAAAAGGTCCCAGGTCTTCTCGTTCTTACCACCACAGCAGATAACATCGACACACAGTCAGTGAGAAGCCCCCCCCCCCCCCCCCCCT
>JACXGK010003919.1:19569-34174 GCA_016801125.1 Novumbra hubbsi | reverse complement strand
CAGCAGCCGCCAACGTCATTAGCATTAGCATAATGGCTGGACGCGGTGGGGCAGCGGGCGGGGAGACGCGGCAGCCCTGAGAGGCTTCCCATTGACCCTCTGACCAGCGCTCACTTCAGTCTCTATGCGGCTAATCTCCTGTTTTCAGACGCGGGGACTCGTTCTGAACTCTACAAGCTGGTGTTAAAGCAATATGGCCCCGGCGTGCCACCATGGCCGCGGTGCACTCAAAGAAACAAACGCCAGTAAACACGAGTAAAAAACTCCCAATAACCTCGCACCGATAGCCATGTTGTTTTTAGTCTAAACACCGGGCCAGAGCTACAAGTGGACTGCGTGGAAGCAGAGGGACACACACACACAGAACAGCAATCTATGATCTCGTCCTCGACAACACTGAAAGAAAAGAGGAAGAAAGGAGAGACAAGGAGAGAACAGGGGAGGACACGGCCTACAGCACTGGATCAATGCAACAGGACTGACCTCTGTCCACCACACACTGTATGAATCCTTATGGTGAGAGACAGAGAGAGAAAAAAAGTTTGAGAGAGGAAGAGATTGGGAGAGACAGGAGTAGAGAGGAGGCGATCCCTGAATATGTGCATGGGCCCAGTACAGCTTTTTTCCTTTCTATCCTTCTCACTCTTTCTCTAGAGACGGGTCCTATTTTAAATTGAATTGAAGACAAGATAAACCGGGCCCTGTATGGAGCCCTGATAGGCCCCTGGAGAGTGTGCTATCCATTTGTGTGGGAGAATTAAAACAAAACAACCAACCATGAAGTTGTGAAGGTGGTACGGAGTGAAATAAATTATTCACTTTAAGAGGTTTCAGGAAGACACCCTCTGATTCCTCCATTAATTACCTGTACGCTTTTGACCTTGATACCTCTCATAGATAGGTTCATTTGAACTAGTAGTTTTTGGTGATGTTGTTGCATCCTGTTACACAGAATACTTTAGAAACCAAACAAGTAGAGAGTACTGTGTAGGTACTTGGTGTTGGATCATACAAAAAGGGTGTGTTCTTCATAGTAAAACTGTGTGATGTCATCGGAGACTTCATAAGTGCATATAAAGGGTTACCTTGATCCTTCATTTAGATCTCTGGTTCTATGAAGGAATGCTCAACCTGCGGGACCTTTCATAAGGGATATGCCATTGACGGGCAGGAATGCCCACGGCCCGACACCTCGGTTTGAGAAGCTGCTCAAGTAAATGTGCGGAGGGGTAATTGCACTGCAAAGAAACAAGTAAGATGCTCACTTCTTATCAGAGTTATGAAAAAGTATGTGGTTTCCCTCCGCAAGGCCTGTTTCACAAGCGTCCCAGGAACAGGTAGTCACACCCAGAGACAGACTTACTATACGTTAGAACAGGCGACTGCCTGAGGCCTCACGTTACCAGGGCCTTGGGAACTTTGCATAATTGATCATGATCTTTTTTTTTTGGTCCCCACTCGAGGCCTGCGGTGCCTCAGTTTAAGGGCCCTCCCCTTTGTCATAATATCTATCATTGGCTACTCGGCTCCACGCTCTTATTTTGGGGGGATTCTGCGGTCGTCTCCAGGCGCTCCTCTCCAGGAGGAAACTCCCTCACATCAGAATATTTATCTCACTCTATCGCATCCGCTAAAATATTAGTGAATCGAATTTATTTCGTGCAACACATGAAATTAGTCAGGTCACAGTCCTATTTAGGAGTATTATAAACATCATCCCGTTCAGAAAACCAATACATACCTTATGGTGAAACTGGGATGTATTTGATAATGCTGCTACATTTTCTTTCCTCGTGTTTGGGGGTTGGGTGTGGGCTCAGACTGGAATCTGCTTTAGGCCTCCAAATCCCTAAGCCCCCCCCCCCCCGGGGGTATGGATCAAACTACCGAACTGCCGTACTGCTACGACTATTAATATACTTCATAATACAGATAAAACTACCGAACTGCCCATACTGCTACGACTATTAATATACTTCATAATACTGATAAAACTACCAAACTGCCCGTACTGCTACAACTATTAATATACTTCATAATACCAATAAAACTACCGATCTGTCCATACTATTATGACTATTAATATACTTCATAATACCGATAAAACTACCGATCTGTCCATACTGCTATGACTATTAATATACTTCATAATACCGATAAAACTACCAAACTGCCCATACTGCTACGACTATTAATATACTTCACAATACCAATAAAACCACCAAACTACCCGTACTGCTACGACTATAAATATACTTCACATCCATGCGGCATCTCAGAAAAAATGAGAACTTATCAGTCAGCTTCTAAGACAGATCTGTGGTTGTGGGCCAGTTAAAAGCACTTGATAAGCGAATAGCAAGGCACCTCTCAAGTGCTCCCCAATAAACACGTTTTCCACAAGTTGATCTGTCTCCAGCCCCACACGCCATTACCCGCTCTTAGTATTTTCATCCATTTCAACTCGACGCTTAGCTGGTGAATTCGAGGCCGTGCGGTCGATTAGAGGGAGGAGATTGGTTAAAAGGCATCGAGGTCTGTGTGCTATTTATCACCTCCTGGCTGGAACCTGCTTCTAGGAGCCTGTGACATGCAGGTCTGTGGCCTGGGTATGGCCCCAGAGAGGGCTTTGAACCCAGACATGGCCGGCCCCTCCTCCTACCACAAGCTCCAGCACACCGAGCCAATCAGCTGTCCTCTGCCAGCTCACACATCCCACTGGAATGACTAGAGGTCCTTTTGAGCCACCCGTGTGCCCTGCCTCAGAGCTCCAATGGACTGACTAGAGGCCACCGGAGCCCCAGTCTACTAGCATAGAGGACCACAGAACTTCTCCCTCACCCTCTAATCGGGCCTCCCCTCCATTCAGGGGCCACATAAAGCCTGTCCTGACCACCATTTTGTAGGTCATCCACGGGAGCACGGTGTGTGTTTGTTACGGAAGGGCCAAAGGAACCTCCTCCTATTGAGTCGGCAGGCAGGGTAGAGAAACACACAGAGTGTGGGGGCATCCGGTATATTAAGCTGTCACTGTGCATCTAAAGCCGGGACTATTCCCGCCTGTCTTCCTCACAACGGCTTTAGTGTGACATTGAGGTGGTATTTATCTGCCCCCAAAAAAACACACACACTCTCATACACACTAGCAAAATGAGATGCAAATCCTGCAATTCAGTTCAAAATGGAGAGGTATTTGTGTGTGTACGTGTGTGTGTGTGTGTGTGTGTGTGTGTGTGGCTTCTAGTTCCTGCAGCTTCGACCCAATTTACTGCAGCATTACCGTTGTGTTCAGACCAAAAGTAACACAGTTGTTTGTATGAGGCCATTGTGAGCCGGTGACAGATGTGTCGCTCTCCATTTGTGAGCATGGTTTTGTATTTGTGTCTGTGTGAGTGTGTGTTTGTGTCTCACTGTGTGTGACCGTGTGCTGCCGTAACTCTCTTGATGGGGTTAGGGTATTGTGAGGAGGTGGCAGAGAGAGAACACTAAATGGCGAAAGGCTTTGAGACATATTGTAGAAAGAATGAGAATGATTGGGGCAGAGTGGAGACAGGGAGAGAAGGTTGGGGACCAGAGAGGAGTGGATAGGAGGAGGTTGGGGGACTAGAGAGGAGTGAATAGGAGAAGTTTTGGGGACAAGCGAGGAGTGAATAGGAGAAGGTTGGGGGACTAGAGAGGAGTGAATAGGAGAAGGTTGGGGGACTAGAGAGGAGTGAATAGGAGAAGGTTGGGGGACTAGAGAGGAGTGAATAGGAGAAGGTTTGGGAGACTAGAGAGGAGTGAATAGGAGAAGGTTGGGGGACTAGAGAGGAGTGAATAGGAGAAGGTTGGGGGTCTAGAGAGGAGTGAATAGGAGAAGGTTGGGGGTCTAGAGAGGGGAGGGGTAAAAAAAGCATAGCGAAGGGGAGAAGGAGGTGAAGAGGAGAAGGACTAGTTGCAGTATCTTCTGCCACTTTAATTGGATTTGGACCTCGGCTAATCTAATGGGGCAGCAGGCGGTTGGGTGTAGGAACACACACACAGATATACAGCTATGTGCCCACACCAAGCCAACTCAATATCACTTCATTAAGGACGGGTGTCCAGTGTGAAATACCAGGCTCGGGGAGTCTGTCCCAGCACTAAGAAAAGAAAATGACACGGGTGAAACCCATAGCTGTTGGATGCGTTAACCAGTCCCAATGTGTCACGCGCGGCACAGGAAACACACACTGGCTACGACCCTGCCCCAGCAGGTGTGTGAGTCTGTGGAAATGCCAGACCTTTTCTTCATGTTTCAGTACACTCTGTGAGAGTATGTTTCAGTACACTGTGTGAGAGTATGTTTCAGTGTACTGTGTGAGAGTATGTTTCAGTACACTGTGTGAGAGTATGTTTCAGTACACTCTGTGAGAGTATGTTTCAGTACACTGTGTGAGAGTATGTTTCAGTATACTGTGTGAGAGTATGTTTCAGCATACTGTGTGTGAGTATGTTTCAATATACTGTGTGAGAGTATGTTTCAGCATACTGTGTGTGAGTATGTTTAAGTGTACTGTGCGTGAGTATGTTTCAGTTAACTGTGTGAGAGTATGTTTCAGTGTACTGTGTGCGTGTATGTTTCAGTATACTGTGTGCGTGTATGCTTCAGTATACTGTGAGCGTGTATGCTTCAGTATACTGTGAGCGTGTATGCTTCAGTATACTGTGTGCGTTTATGCTTCAGTATACTGTGTGCGTTTATGCTTCAGTATACTGTGTGCGTTTATGCTTCAGTATACTGTGTGTGTTTAGGTTTCACGGTGTGCGTGTATGTATCAGTATACCATGAAGCTAGGAAAACATTGAAAACATCCTTGTGGTGACATTATGCTGGATCACACCAGGAAAAGACTAATATGGGAGTTAGATTTACGGAAAAGGTTATTGGTTAGGGAGAATGATAAGTTTTCAAAGTTAGTGTTAGAGTTAAGGATTGTTTTTGGGATGGGATCCAGTTTTTTATGTCCCTATAAGGATAGAATTTCATAGGTCCACCCAGAGGCCCAGTCTTTGGGGCCGGGGGCTCTTCATAGGTCCACCCAGAGGCCCAGTATTTGGGGTCGGGACCAAGTCAGGGGTTCCCCTCTGTCTGTCACAGTGGAGCCCAGCAACGTGTTGACCTGCTGTAGACCAGGCTGTGCGCTCAGTCCTTCACAGCCAGAAGTCACGCCTGTCTCTCCTGACTACAAAATAAGACGCCTTATTCTGAGTTGTTAAAACTCTGAAATATGAACCCATTAACAAGTGGGTCTGTTTTGTTATTATTTCTCCCCGAATTAATCTTATGGAAATTGGAGTCTAAGAATAAGGTATGTTTTATTTCCCAAGGCATAGGCCTGTAAAATGGGTTACACATGTAGTTGCTGAGTGGTGCTGCCCTCTCAGTAAAACACTCACTCCGCACTCTTTCCTTGTGTGTGTGTGTGTGTGGGGGGGGGGGCAGGCGGTGTGCCTGTTTCACTCTCACTCTCTCTGACAATTAGCTCCAACTCAGTTCTCATGAGAACTCGTCCAGCTCAGCGCATGAATTCAGTATTAAGCTAAACAAACAGTATTAAGTTACTCGTTACTATTTGTCATTGCGTCTGGTAATCATTTCACTGAGAGGACGGGGGAAATGGTGGCCTGAATGACTGCTGCATGTGGTATTATCACATGAACATGGTATAATTACATGTTCAAGTGCTTATAGTACTGGTTGAGTAAACCTATACACAGCGCTGCACAGAACTGGACGTAGTGCTGTTTGAACGGCTTTAGGTGACCTAGTCCACCCTATCCTCAACAGTCTCACTATCGAAGGATTTCAATGTCATAAAGTACAACACTTGGACTACTTAGTTCCTCTAAATCGTAAGCTACCAAAGTTTGTTTCTGTGTGTGTGGAAGTATGGGTGTGTGTAAACTCCCCCGATTCACACTAATTACCTGTTTGCTGCTGGAATTCAATTAAATCAAGCAAATTTGATCAAACGAACTGACAAGTATGTACTGCCATAATGTTTGACAATCACTTCATTGTACTTTTCCTATTTGACATTACAGTACAACACCCTGCAATATTTTAGTGTTTTCAGAAACACAGTGATTCTAATCAGCATCTGGGAAACAATTGCCTCTAATGCTCAATAGTTCTGCATTCAGAGTAATAGTTTTTAAGATTGTGGAAGACGGATGGCCATAATGAATCAACGAGGAAGGCTAATGTAAAGGAAGTGAGGGCGAAAACAGAAGCAAACAGCTCTGAGCTGCAAATACCAAACACATTAGAGTCTGGAAGACTTCCAGGGAAATCTTTCAATTACAGAGAGTGAGTCCGACTTTGCTGTGTGTGCAAGATGGATCCCTCCCAGCCCTCGCACTATACCAAACAATTAAACTAATCCATAGATTTAATTAATCTAACACATGGGAATGTAAAGCATGTAGACGAAGATGTGGAGAACAGACAAGCTGCCCACAAATGGAAATGTCCAGCACATTCGCTCCTAAAAGCCTGTACATAAATTACCTCAGAAGAGACACACACGCACACGCGCAAGGAAATCCAAATGTGTAAACTATCACACACACAGCGCCCGCTCACATTAGATTGAAACATTTTGCCTCTTAGAGATGTCTTACTTAAAGCTGTCAAATGAAAGCGTTTACGTCCCTGGCTACGTCTCATGAGGGCAGAATGGATGGATGTGTATTCTCTGGGAACTAATGTATTCTAATGATTAAATGACTTGTCAAATAAAGTCACAACTTCTCTCCATCTTTAGGAGAAAAAGGGCTGCTTGAGCTTGTTGACAAATCTCACGCACAAACACACACACACACACACACACGTGTTGATGAACATGCACCCTCTCGCAAGCGTTAAAATGATGTTGGATCCTATCAAGTTACTTGAAGAGTCTTAAAGGGGAGTGTAAGCACACGATTAACCATGAACCCTATTGAGAAATAATCCAAATCCTTTCGTAGTGCCAAAGTGGCCACCACAATCTAGATTTGCGTGGCTGGGAAGTTACTGGGTTACTGGGTCAGTATCGCCCAGGGAGCGGAAAGGTATCGTCAGCAGGTACTTCCTGATCTCATCACACTTTCTCTCTGGCATTTTGGGCGCCTGCAAAGCGAACTACTATAGCCAGGTACGTCAGAGTGCTTTCAAAGACACTAATCCACATTACATCCTGGTGGAAGGAGTCTGGAAAGAGTGGTGTGGAAAAAGATCTGCTTTGTGGCGGATGTCTCGAAGGAAGGCTTGCAGCGCTCTTTACATTTCCTGAAACCATTGGGAGTTGTTGAAGTTTGACAGGGTCGTAGACTCAATTAAGGATGGGAGCAATTTTTATTATTTAACCTGATACAATTGATGAATATGTTTCTATACATTTTATAAATCAAAATGTTCATCTAAAGAGACATCTTACAAGAGTGCTCCTTCGAGTCTAACCAGGTCCTACCTCAGCCAGTTTCTCAGGTCTTTTAGTGGGTGTATCTTAGGACCATACAAAGCTTGTGTACATACCCCTTGCTTCACGCTGGACATGTGAACCCTATTCAGCGTCCTGCTTTGCCTGTGGGAGGTTCAGATTCAAATAAAGCGGCTGTGGCTGTTTTCCTGCCTCCGGCCATGGGAAGTAAGGTAGAGAAGGACAGGAGGGCTTCCGTGGATTACCTCATTCAGATTCCTTCAAATCTGTTTCCCTCGCTAAGTACACATCCCAACGCTGCCCACATCCAAGAACTGAAGACCACTTATACAGATAATAGAGTCTGGACAAGGGGTGATTGGATGTTCAGCAAAATCGAAACAAATATCGAAAGGTTATAATGAATTAATAAATGCATCTGGTTCTCTTCAGCACAATGACCCGGCTCTGGAAACTGACCAGACGTGCTGGAAAACTTTTTGAGTGTTTAAGCAGGTGAGGGTAATTTCTCTGCTATTTCCCGCCGGTCCGACCCGATGACCCCTGCGTTGGAATACATTGGCCAGGCAGTGAGTGATTTAGTCTTACTTTCTCCCTGCCGGAGTGTATACTGTAGTAGGAGCCAGTGATGCTCAACTAGTATTGGGGTTTCTCTGGCTGTGACGTGTCAATGAGTTTAAGAAACAGTTATTACTATAACTGCTAAGACTGAGAGACACAAAGAAGATCTGCCGTGATTAACAATACCCCTGGTCATTGGTAATTTATGGGAGGAGCACCTCTTCTTACCTTCAGAGACATTAAAGACCCAATCTGGCCAGCCCGTGTCAGCCTGGGGGGAGCTTTTACACCGTAACACCGTTCCTCTCCTGCACACAAAGGCCACAGATAAATTAGCCTTCTGTCAGAGAAAAATTGATATAATTTAGTTGAGTTTGATTAAATCATAATGTGTTTGGTAATGAATCCCCCTTCCCGTCACCCCTAACCCTTGCCGATTTCCATTACTCAAAAAGCCTTATCAAGCCTAAATATAGCCTAATCATAAATTCAATTTCTGCCTGCTTCGTACCGCAGGAAGGTCTTTTGTGCCTGTGTCAGGTATATATTTAACTGCATTGAGAGTCTGCTTCCTCCAGACTGTGGGTGTTCCTGTACCCCCCTCTATCTCAGTGACTTATAGCAACTATCTGGACGCCGCGGCTGCAGATGAAGGATGGTTCCGGAAATGGCAATAGCAAAACGGATAAAAACAGTGTGAATCATGGGCTAATTTCATTTGCTTATCGTATTTGAAAACCACACGATAACACGCGGTAACTCAGAGTAGCAGTCTGCCGTAAATCTTATCTTAGAGATATGGCTTTATGTTCCTCTTAACGTGTCCTTCCGTGTTAATCGCCAATGTTTCAGAACACAATATATTTTTAATGCATTTGAACTCATTATTATTATAGCTGAATGCTCATTTTAGATGTGCCACCTTATTATCTTTTGTAGTCGTGTGTTAGCTCAGTGAAACGCAAAATCAGAGTAGATTTGCCAATAGGACAGCGCATAATGAACTTGACCTGTAAGGTCATGATGTAAGACCAATCAGAGCCAATGAGCTAATCTATCTGACAGAAAGGTCAAAGGTCAGGGATTAACCACTGATAAGAGACAGTCCTAATGAATAACAATGGGCAGATTAATTGTGTGTGTGCGCGCGTGTTTCCATCTGATAGCGTGTTGATGGAAATTTGAGACATCTGTTTTACATCTTATAATAAGAAAAGATGCTCGTTTCTATTTTAGTGATAATATAGCCTACAGAAGGACAATATTTAAGGGTTTATTTACGACAACTGGTAGCCTGTGTGACTGCAAAGAGAACAAATAATCTGTGTCTGGTCATTACAAAAATGTAATGTCTCGATTAAATAGTGAGTATATTCAAGCACAAACGCGTAGTACATATTGCTGTTGTTCCTCAGTCATATTGTCTCGTTTGAGCTGTTGCCGTGTGCTTCACTCTGGTCTCTAAGCAGTCCCGTGTGGATGCACCCTCCCGGACACTCTGACGCTCTGAGGAAGTGGCTGGTAAACAATCAAGAGACTAGATAGCGTGTGTGAGTTTGCGTGCGACTGTTAGGGGACCAAAGATGTCTATGACGTAGTGGCACCTGCTCAGTTGCCGGGGAAACGGCAGGTGTGTGGGGTTGTAGACTGGGTCACACTGGTGCCTGCCTCTCTACGTCTGTGGGGGAGTGAGATGTGAGAGCTATGAACGCTCCCACATCCTCAGCTCAGGACTACAACTCCCAGAGGAGAGCTGCAGGCCGCTTATTCAGGGCATGATCTGAGGTACAGGGTAGCGTTTCACATATTAACACGAACAGTATTCCTGTCTCCTAGCTGCTGACATACAGGTTTCTGTTCAGTAAAGCCCAGCGAGTAACCTACTGAATTACTTGTCCGTTCACAGAACCGTGCTCTCATCTCCCAGAGGGTCTCCTCTCTCTGGACCGGTTGGAGGTCATTGTAACCCCTGTTTGATCTGAGGGTCATAGGAAGTCTGTAGGGGGAGATAGTATATTTGTGTGTGTCTGCCTGTCATGCATGCATTTGTGTGTGTGCGTTGTTCAGTAAAGAGTTATGTCCAGGTCTCTGGTAGTATCTCTGTCATCACAGTGAGGATTAATAAAGCCTTCTGGCCAGAGATGAATCTGGATATTTACCCAGGGATTGTTGAAGCAGGTAATTTAACATAGGAGGGTTTGGGAAAACGAGCAGCTATTTCGATTTTTTCCTTCCTATAAAAATACATTATTTGTAAGTATACTGTCAAGGGAAAAAAAATATTATAAAAGATACAGCTAGTCACGTTGAATCATCAACAAAACATGCATCTAAAAACAAACGACCAAAAGTAACAGGGATTTTTCTGTGGTTCTCTGCTCACGCTGCTCTTAAAAGTGTGTGAACAAACGCTGGCCACTTTCACGCGTTACAAATTTACGAACCCAAATAAAAAACATAAAGAAACATGCATACCAACAAAGTTGATAAGAAGTTCCAAAGAGTCTATCTCTCAGCGGCTTTGGGTGAAAGCACACTCCCTACAGACACACCCACACACGTCCCTGGGTTTCCTCAGTATGTTTCATCACCGGGAGCCTTTTCTTTACCTCAGCGGTTGCTCTCTCTCCTTTGTTCTCTTGCTCCTAGAACATTCTTGCCCTCTTTATCCTCTCTGGTCTACACTTGTTCCCATTTGCGGTCCCCATCCGTCTCACATCCTGGGACTGCTCTCTGGTCTGTCATTAGTGATTATTCCAGTCTGGATACAGGGAGGGAGGTGGACTAATAGATCATACTAGGCATATGGCCTGCCCTCACATTACTGAGGACTAGATCAGTGCTTCCTGAACTATATTGAACCACGGACCTTGGGAGTGAGAATGCTGCCTCCTTGTTTACTTCAGTCATTCATTAGACTTTGTTCATGGCATTTCTGTAAAGCAGCCAATTCCAAATGATTATGTCTGTGCAATTGTTATAGCAATATCCTCCCTCATAAAAACTTGACATGTACCACTGCAAAATGTGATAATACTGCCAATAATATTGAAAGTATGTGTTTCTTTAATACATATATATATATATGTATATATATTTTTAGAAAAGTTCAATGGAATAATCGGTTTATTCTCATTTAAATGTCAAAACACTTTAACGAAGAGAAGGTATAACAAAAGAGAGATAAGACGGAGTGAAATGCAGAGAAAGAGATTAAGGAAAAGTAGAGTGCGTATGTGTTTGTGCGAATATATAAGAGAAAGAGAGATATGCCCGCTGGGTAAATAAATAATAGCGGTTTAACAATGTTAAGCATCATTTAAGGGTTGAGGGCCTGTTAACTTTGTGTTTCAAATGCAGCCAAAAAAAAAAAGTCTAAATGATTGTATTGTGTATTGACAAAACCAAAAAATAACAGATTTTGTATATCCAATAATCCTACAGGACCTCTGGGCCATACTAGAAATTCCATATTTGTGGTGGCAAACATCCTATTTTAGAATAAATCATGTTTTTAAAATAAGTACAATAGCGCACGCTGATTAATTAGTATATAAACCTTTATCTGCGTTCATAGGAATGTGAATCTATTAACATTTGTATTTCGTTTTTAGTGTTTCTTTAGCATTTGTTTATGCATTGTAAAAGTAGGTATGCACCGATACCAGTATCGGGCCGATATTGTACTCGTACGCCTACCCATAGAAATATTCCAATACCACGCCATGGAAACATTAAGTGAATCTCAACGGGTAGAGTATTTAACCCAGATTGGTAGAGCGGAAAGATGGAAAAGAAGTCAACAGCTTGGAGACAATGACACATGAGTGCAAACTCTGCTCTGCTAAATTGTCAAGTGGAAAGGAAAAACATTAAATTAACACAAGCAATTTGATGAAACATCTCTAGACACAACAGAGTGCAGAGTTCAATGAATATGCTAATGCTAGCAGCGCAGAAAACAACAGCTGAAATAACTTTGCAGCAAACACTGAAGAAGCGAAATAAAATGTTCATAGACAAACTTAATGACCGGCCATTTTCGGTTGTTGGTGTTGTGGGATTTTGATGGTAATAATCATTTTTATTTGAGAAATACTGCCTTATTAAACCTACACAATCTATGATTTCTATCAGTAAAAATATAATTTAACAAATCTGAGTCTGACTCAAGGTCTGAAAGCGGTTCCGCACCAATTCCCTAAGTTCCTAATAATATGAAAAATAGAATTACCTTAGCTTTGCTTATGTTAGCTTAGGCTTCTTGTTTGCTAGCTATAGAGAGCAAGTCTAAATCTTCTTTTGCTTCTTTGCAGTTCTCTTAGTGTATGCAGTAGTAGACACGGGAGAAATTTGGTAATTTGTCCCCCTGGTCTCTTGAGGTCATTAGTTTCCTAAAGTAAGCGAACTTTTTGGGTAGGCTACTCATGCTATATATATCGTCCAGGTGAAATGCGCATTCTCCTAAAAAAAACGGTGAGGAAGGCGCGTCTAACATAAGGCAATTGACAGGAACGCGATGGCTGGAACAGAATTTGCTGGAAAGTAGCGTCACGCTCCAAAAATTCAATTGACATTCCACTGAACTGTTTGTGTCGCTAAACAACTCTTTCGGGGCCTCATAAGCTTCCAAAACATGTTTGTAGGGACAGGACTTTTGTTTTCTTAATTATACAAATGCTTGTTATGCTCGCCTCTCAAATTATACCGACAGTTTTAGCCCACAGCACTAGTAAAAACAAACAGCTTTTCAAACTGCTCTTTTTGATGAATCAAAAGCTTCAAAGGAACTATTCTTATTACTCAACAACTTTTTGTTGTTGCTCAAAACAGTGAATATCGGCAGATAAGTTATAAACGTGTTGATAAAAAAAAGTTCCATCTGCCCTGCAGAAAAAGCAAATAGTGGGGGGTTTGCATCATTCTTGTCCACACATGATGTGGAGTAAAAAACAATGTAGGCATTCTCAATCTGATATAATACTAGCCACTTTTTCGGTTTGCATTGTAAATGTTCACTTTTACTGGTAATTTATAAGCTTTGTTTTCATTACAGTTGTGTTGGAGCCAAATAAGCACTCTCAGGTGAATGAAGCCAGAGGAGTAGGTTTCCCAGAAACAGGAAAAGAGGAGTGACAACAGTGTTCTTAGAGGTACGGTTTGTGATAGTAATTCAGATGTAGTCGTATAAATAACAATGAATGCATTAGCGTGTTATTCAAATGTGGTTTATAAACACGCTGGGGTTTATAGTTGGATGTTTAGAGAAATGTTTGCTAGAGAAAAGCTTGATATTCTGGTCAGGTTGAGGAGGAGGAGTTTAAGGGCAGTTTGTTATATGTATATCGTAAGTAATTACTTGCAATTTAGATGAATGGTTTTCTATTTCACACAGGTGATCTGATGTAGGGGCCACAGATAGGCGTCTGACTGTTCTGCTAAGTGTGTGTGGCGTTTCTAAACAGAGGTGAGTGCTGGCTTGGGTCAGAGTTGAGACAAGGCCTCTAAGTGTGTGTGGCGTGTTTTGTGACCCTGAACAGCAGACACTTACTGCCTGTCTCCTCTCATAACACTGCTCCAGTTTGGGTGACGTTCATCTGGCCAGCTCCTATTCTCCTCACCCCCTTGACTGAGGACAACCGTGGGTCCACAGCAACCCCGTTAGCCAGCACCTCCTCCTCCCCCGATTAACTGACCGATGTAACTGACCAAAATCTTTGGAGCGAGCTGACGGTTCTTACGCGCCGAAATAAATGTCACACATCCATCCTCCCCTCCCAGAACGGTGTACCTCTGTGGCGCTCTGTGGCGCCAGACGATGTGCTCTGAACGGGTAATATAAATGGCTGCCGTTCTATCACTTCACAGCTAATGATCCCCTGATGTATTAATAATATGCAGCAGGAGCTAAAATAGGAAAACCTGTGGCCATTCCCAGAGGTGCTCCTTTCACAGGAGCCCAGTCACCGTCCTCCCATTGCCCTGCGGTGCCCAGCAGAGACAGGCCAGTGGTATCTGTGGGCATCTTGGCGACGGCCCACTGAGGAGTAAAATTAGATGGAGCTCTTTATCGTGTTTCAATTTTCCACATTACTCGCGAAACAACCTCAAGTCCGTTGATATACTCACCGCGTCGTGCGGCGGCCGAGAGTTTGGTACGAAGGTGTGCTGACCTCAATAGTAATCACCTCCTCCTGCACCAGCCTCTCTCCTTCCCTGGGCTTAGTATTGAACAGGGTTGGTTCTGGTGTTTTCTGTCAACCTGTTTTCCCTCCAGCGCCGTGTGTCCAGTTCAAGCATAACATGGCCGTCGCAGCCTCCAGGTCGTCCTCCTTTCAGGACCCAAACGGGAGTAATTGCGGTATTGGAGCCGCGCTTGTTTGAGTGTTCCCTCTCGAAAGTTAATCGGCCGGACGGAGAGAGTGAACTAATTATGCGGTCGATGTTTTCCCAGCCAAGGCCCGTAATTTAACAGCAATTGAACTCCCGCAGCTCACTGGCCGGTGGAAACATGTAGGGCAGGTTGCTAACGAGGCAGGCTAATGACCCTGGGTCAGCTCCCCCTTTCGGCTCCCCCCCCCCCCCCCCCCCCCCCCCCC
>JACXGK010003919.1:0-19469 GCA_016801125.1 Novumbra hubbsi | reverse complement strand
AGCGTGTGGTGTTAAGTAAACACTACAAGTGTTTGTGTGTCTGTGTGTGTGTGTGTGAAATTTTGTGCGCTAGTAAATCAACAACACACAATGGTTCATGGTTGTGAACGTCACTATGCTTGGTGACAAACGCTATGGAACGTTGTGACCATAGCAGCACATCTGCCTGCAGCATGTTTGGTGTGACTCACGGTGGCTTGATCTAATTTACTAGACCTCAGTGATTAGAACGATGGAATGTCAGAGACCCCACCTCACATCTCTGGGTAATGGAGGACAACAGTCTTGCTTCATTAGATTATTATTAAAATGCTCAGCTTTTCCTCTTCTTTTTTCCCCTAATTGTTCCAATTCTACAGGGTTAACATGTGGATTCGTTTCAAGATGGACCCGCCATCTGCATATTGAGCTCCGATAAAAATGTTTTCGGGGGGAAATTGTTTTACGGTGCTTATGTATAAACATTGTGTTTTATGCCAATAACGTGTTTCCATTGCCGTGTTTACCTGTTTGTGCCGCAACAGGGCAGAGCATGTTTTTCGATCAATAGACAGGCTTGAGGGTGTCGTAGATTTTGGTGTGCATGACAACAAACTTGCGTATTTCCACAAGACATTACTGCCTTTTGATGGGATAAATAAAGCTGAAGGACTAACAATCGACCCTAACCTGATATCCCAAGCACAGAATGTTTCTGTACCTTGGCTTTTTGGGCTGTTAATTGTTGATGTATCTATTGCTGAAAGTGTGGGTTTTATGTTCCATCCCACTGTTGCTTTGGCTGGTGCTGTTGAAACTATGTCCAAATGCCTGGTAATCTTTTTCAGATGGTGGTTTTCGGCGATCTAAATCATGATTGGCAAACGCCAGCCTATGATAAATTGATGAGCTTATGTATTGATTTCCATTTGACACATCTGATTTTAATGTCCGCTCAGATTAATACTAATGTTCCCGTTAATGCCTCAATGATTAGACTAATTCTGACGAACAACCCCCACGAATTTAGATCAACTGGTGTTTTGCAAACATTGTCATTAATCATGGCCCAATAGTTTTTATTAGAAGTACTATACAACAAAATGCTGATAAAGAGTAATTTTAAACATTTTCCTCAGATCGATTTTTTGCAAGATGTACTTAATTTTGAGCTGGCCTCTGTAAATTAATTCTCAGACCAGGTTCTGGCTCTGGAGCTCCTCTCATCAATTTTGATCCCTGTAGTCGATAGAGACGCCCCTACTAAATATCACAGAGTGTGAGATCATTAAAATCCTTGGTCCTCAAAAACGCTCTCTGAAATAAATTCTGGCTGGGAAAATTGTAGAAAGACTTGGTATATGATTTGTCAACTTTTCAGAAAACTGAGAAATAGATGTCCTGTATCAAGAAAAAAGCTACATTCAGTTGTACTTTAATTAAATTTCAAGCAATTCAAATGATCCATCTAGATTTTGGAAAAACAAACTCTTCCTAAGCAAATTCAGTTGGTCTCTTGCAGCATTAAAGATACAAAAGAAATGCGTGTAACCAACAGTTTTTCTCAGCAGGCTTTACATATCATAAACATAATGAGTTGGGTGACCAATGACCATGTACTGCATCTTGATGCCCCTTTATGGCAGAATTACCAATGTTTTTAACTTGCCAATTATCTCCGGTGTCTTACCAAAAATCTGGAAGGCGGAAGTCCCCCATCCTAAAGGTGGTGACACAGCAGACTTGAATGATTGGTGTCCTATTTCTAAACTCTCTTGCCTCAAAATTCCTGGTAATATCCATGGTAAATAAGCATCTAAGTATGTCTTTTACAAGAAAATATATTTGAAATACTCACCAGTCAGGATTTAACATCAGGGCTGCTTAGTCTACCATCCGGTAGGTTTTCTCTTCAGCCCCAGGTGTGACTTACCTGACTTACATCCTGCTCATTATTACAACCAGTTGCGCTGAATTAGGTTTAGAGTGAAAACCTACAGGATGTTAGCGCTGATGCAGATAAACTTGTTAGAAAATTGAGGATGCTTAACATAATCTGAGAGAAAGCTCATTGTTTTGCCAGAGCGCCAAGGTACAGTGAAAGCAGAGGAATCGCTAGAGAGCCCAACATGTGTCAAATATTCAGCAAATATTTAAGCAATTGATTACTAAAATGTTTGCCTATAATTGGCCAACACAGATTGTTGGTAGATATATTGGTGCGTTTCCAAAGAAAGAAAATATCTTCCCACCGTAAACACACAGGGAGCTTTGTCCATGAGAAAGCTGATTTGAGGGGCACGTTTAGCCCTGCTGATACGAATTCTGGACTGGATTTGCTGCGGGAGTGGATGTCAAACAGAATATATTTGGCATTGGGACAAAGTGCAATGGCAGCGTTTGAGATATGACGGTCCAGTTAAACAATAGATCAATACCATTTTATAGTTCCAACAGACAGACAAGTAATTCTTTATGTCATAATAAAAGTGTTTTGTCTCACACAAACACAACAGACAGTCCGGCGGGGATCCAGAGGAAAAGGGGCTGCAAACTGGATGGAGGGCTTTGGTCTGCAGGACACCATTTTTCACTCGGATGTTTCTTCCAACGTTTACCGTCTACGGGAATGTTGAGCTCCAGAAGGTTTTGGTGAACTTTCAGCACCCACGACACAGTGTGCCAAGGGCTGTGCATCCACCAGTCGGCCAGGACAGCCCTCTCTGCCGCGGTGGAACCTCTCCTGTATGCAGAGCGTCTCCAGACCAGCTGTACTGAGCTGTCGTTCTTGACTAAGTCCGAGGGCTCAAGCGGGCAGGGGCTAAGACAGGTTTTATGATAGGTAGTTGTCTAGCTGGTAGGGGGTGAGAGAGGTTTTATGATGTGTAGTTGTCTAGCTGGTAGGGGGTGAGACAGGTTTTATGATGTGTGTATGTCTGTGGGCCTGTATATGTGTATGTAAATCTCTGAGCAAATGTCTGTGTATGTGTAAGTCTTGAGTAAATGCCTGTATATGTGTGTAATTCTCAGAGTAAATGCCTGTATGTGTGTAAGTCTCTGAGTAAATGCCTGTATATGTGTGTATTTCTTTGAGTAAATGCGTGTGTATGTGTGTGTTAGTTTTCATGTGTGTCTGTGCCCATTCTGTCTGGACGCTGTTTGACTTTCGCTTCTCCCCCACTCTTTGTGTGTGTGTTTGTACTGTGTGCATATTTATATTGTTTGTACTGTGTGTTTGTTTGTATTTTGTGTGTGTGTTTGTTATGCGTGTGTGTGTTTGTACTGTGTGTGTTTTTTAGTGTGTGTGTATACTGTGTCTGTGTGTAAGTGTATGTTGTAATGTGTGTGGTGTGTGTAGAGTGTGTGTGTGTGTTTGTACTGTGTGTGTGTTTGTATTGTGCGTGTGTTTGTAGTGTGTTTGTGGAGGGCACCACAGTCTCCTAAGAATTGCTTTCACATTGAACTGATTTGTAAGGCAGGTTCAGAATCATCAAAGCACCTGGGCTGATGGCCCTGTATCCTGGCCGTCCTGGCTCGGGTGGTGGCGGGGTCGGGGTGGGGGATCATGAACAGGCGGAAACACAACCAACCTTCACCCACATTGCTGCAAGTTCGATTGCATGGAGAGGCAAAAGTTTTTTGTTTTTTGGGGGGGATTTTGTCTAGGCAGACAATTGTTTTGTTAATTTTCGCATATTTTTTTTTTTACATTAGCCCTAACCTTAATCCTAAACCAAATCTCAGAACTGTAAAGCCAAACCTTAACCATAACCTAACCTGAACCCTAAACGCCTACTCTTATTAAGATGCATATCTACAGCACTGTCCTCAGCTAACCGGGCTGTGTTGCTTCACTGTCTTCCATTTTGCAAATCGTCTCCATCATGATGACTAATTAGATGCAATTCATGTTGTTTACACTGATCTTTGGCAGCCATCTTAATGAGGCTGTCTTTAGAAGCTCAGCAAACATAACTGACCCAAATAGCGATGGTTCCAGACACTTTACTACGGTCAAAATACAAACCTCATTGACAGCAAATCTGTTATATGACTATTAACAACAGAGGCGAGGTTCTTGCTTTAGCTTCTGAGGTGGTTACATTTCCATTTCCAAAGAAAACGTTGGCATCGTGTTGAACTGCCAAGTAGTGGTAGATTTCTTCCATACATAGTTAGCATTTCAGAGAAAACACAAAGGCATTTAGGGTTTAACCTCAATCATTTGATTTGCAGACTGCTTCTGGAATGTATGGATTTTTTTTTATATCCACATTATCAGTAATTTAGAATTGTGTATGCTTTTTTAAACTTTTTGGCTAAGTGGTTTGCATTTTAGTTGACCTACACTAGTCAAGGGTATTTTTCTATTATAGCTATTTTCCTTTCTGTAGAATAGCAAATACATTAAAACTACGAAATGACACCTCTGGAATCTTGTAATTAACAAAACATTGTTAAACTACCTCATGAAGCTGGTCAAGAGAATGCAAAGTGTGTGCAAAGATGTCTTTAAGGAAAAAAAGGTGGCTACTGTGAGGATTTTACAGTATGTGTCCAAACGTTTGACTGGCACTGTATATACAGAAAGTCCCTCTTCTATGTTAATATCCCTGACCAGGCCAGGGAAGCCCTGTGTGGATAACTGAGGGAGATAATCTTGTTCCTGTCTTCGTCCACACTGGCTTCTCTGAGGAGACAGGTCAAGGTGAAGCTCTTCTCAACGCACGCACAACACACTTGCACGCACAGATGTAAGCATCTACGTGTTTACATACACACGCACTCCACACACACACAACCCACTGCCCATATATTCCTTCGGCGGTTTACTCTGCAGCTATCTGAGCAATTACAGCAGGATCCCACGAGCCTCAACGAAGGGCCAGTAAGCTAATATGTAAATGAAGATGAATGGAAGTAATCTGCCTCCTGTCCAAGGGAGAGAAAGCAGGGAGAGAAAGAGAGGGGGAAGGTAGGAACTGGACAGGTAGAGAGAGGTGAGATGTCATGTATTTTCTTCTGAAGAGATCCTGTAAAGGACTACTTTCATCTTAAACACATACATAATTTTCAGAACAGAACAAGACTGACTTGATGAGTATCGTGTGATTTGTAGAGGATTTGTCATCTCTGAAATATGACACACATCCTACATGAGGGGTTTCCGGGTTATATGCTTTTGGGTCTAAACAAGGGAAAAAACGGGATTTGGATGTGGTTGAAACATCACCTTATCATGCTGTGGTCATCTATTTGTCATGAGGGAGGTCCTCCCTGTCAGGAAGCGAGGCGAATAATAGCTGGCTGTTAATTACACTCAGCCACGAATACAGGGACACGTGATGGAATCCAGTCATTTTGCCGTCAAGTCCTGTGGAAGAATTACACTAATGACAAACCTATGAACATGTGCAACAAAAACACATTCCCTTCTGTTTTGCAGGCTTTCATGAGTAAAATGAGGTCTGACTGATCTGATTTATGACAGCAACTAATTTGTTGGAGAATTTGATAGGGATGATGATATAGTAAAAACATTGTAGAGAAACTATTTAATAAATTCAACATTGAGGTTACCACATGTGACGGATCTAACAAACAACTTAAGGA
The DNA here is from genome assembly GCA_016801125.1 of Novumbra hubbsi. Taxonomy (NCBI): domain Eukaryota; kingdom Metazoa; phylum Chordata; class Actinopteri; order Esociformes; family Umbridae; genus Novumbra; species Novumbra hubbsi. The sequence goes on along the minus strand of JACXGK010003919.1, from coordinate 13,877 downwards.
AAGCAATCAAACACACAGTTAGACCCAACAAGATAATGAGAAAACCAAAAGAGAACAACCATTTTTGAAATACTGGAAAGAATCAACCAACAAAAATGTTAACATCATCTTGTCCTAAACAGATGGTACACAATCGCATTATAACTGACCAACGTAAATGACACACAATGAATTAAAGCTGAACCTATGTACTGATCCTACCGATAGATGGAAATCGAGCTGCACTTCCTAATCTCTTGACAATTATATGACCACAATTAGAAACACATGTTTCTCACAGATACAAACAAACCTTCAAATAATTCTAAAATAGTAAACAGTTGCCATGTGAGCAGAAAAACAAGTCAAACACAAACAACATTCTCAACATAAAAGATTTAGTATATTTTTCTGTTACAATGAACCTTGGGAACTGTAGTGCTTTGGAAACTATTTCCTAAAATGAGTAAGTGGCTCTATGGAAAATATGTACACATAGAAGTAGCCACTACAATCACTTTATTTTCCCTTGCTGTTCATACTTCTAACCGTCAATGTTGGCTGTCTTGCAGGCAATACTTGGATCATAATTACATTCTGGGATCATACGTTTATTTCTTTACAATTCGTTTTTATGCACAATATCAATGAACGGACATTCATTATTTTAGGGGGATACTTACATGCGTTCTAGAACATATTGATAATTAAATAGCTAAATTATTCATAGTGTTTTTACACTAAAAACTTTCCATATGATAGCTCAGAACAAATCCTAATTTAAAGGGGGTAAGTAGGATACTTCAGTCTGCTTAACTTGTTCATAGTTACAACATGAACAAGTTAAGCTAATTGTACAACATTTGTTGTAATAAAATCTGTTGCATTTTAATGTCATTGGGAGAAAATGAGAGCGACAGGCAATCCTGCCCTGTCAGGAAAATATTGTTCGATGATTAGATATTTCTAGCGTGAACTGCACGGGGGCAGAGTAAAGTTGTCAATGGATGTGTGAATGGTTTCTCGTGGTGACAGTTCCGCCCTCGTGTGTGATTTTGTCTGATGAACTAGCAGTTTGAGCAGCACAGTGCAGAACCCTATAATCACACACCTGGCAGCTCATCAATATCGCCAGATCAGATTGTTCTTGACAGCGCTTACATTTTTGTTCCACAACAGAATGGCATATGATGAGAAAGGGTAGGCCATGTTCAGCAGCATTAAAAACATTCAGTAGTTTAGAAGGTCACCAATGTGAAAAATTTCAGTGCAAGCAATAAACTTCATAGAAGCAGTCCACTTCAAGCTGAATTCAGTTTTAGTACTAAACATGTTGACCCATTGAGCTAAACCAAATGGATTTTCTCTTGACGGTAACACGATATTCATGCCTCCAGCGGAGTTATTGACTGGATCTCGGCACACGAGAATATTGCAATGTCCCAATAAAAATCAGCTTCCTGAGTAATAATAACCTGGCATTATCAGTTTGATACAGTTGGTCTCACTTAAACGCTACCATACTTGAGCATACAGTCATTTAATTCTTTGACCTCGTGAAGTGAGCAGCTGCGAACGAGCACACGGGGTTTGCGTCGTGTGTGTTGCATGTGCGTAACGACTGCGGTGTAATGAGCATGTGCTGAAATGATCATGTTAATGTAATATAATTAGAACATATCCTGCTGCAGGACTGGTTAGTGTCACTCTGCATGCTGGCTACTTTCTGGTGCTCTCTCTCTCCTTCAGGTAACGTTACTAGCGGCGATGATTAATGAAGGAGCAACGCATAATTTAGAGCGTCTGTCAGGGAGCAGGAACAGGTATGTGTGTGTGTGTTTGTGTGCACGTGTTTGTGTGTGAACATGGAATCGTGTGTGAATGTGTGTGAGACACACCCTACTGCTTTAAGTCTAGACAACACAGATGTGTCCAATGAGAGTAGTTTAACAGAACGACTGACAATTAGATGCTATTACAGAGGCTGTGTGACAAATGCGCGCACACACACACACACACACACCCCATTAGACAGGGTCGGGGCCTGTACTCCATCAGCTGTATAATTAAGATGCTTTTCCCCTGAATATTTCACATAAATGTCTCTGTATGCAGAGTGATCGGTAACAGAACAGAGACGCTATTTGATATAAAGATATACGATTCACCGACTGTGGTAGGATGAGTAAAAGGGAAATGCTTCTTGGAAAGCATATCGTACTAATGACTGTAGGCCTGCCCAGTACAATATTGAAATGCATCCAGAAAATTAAAGATTTTCTGACGGCTTTCTTATCTCCCTCCATATGTTCGGTCATTTTGGCAAGCGGTGCATAAGAGCCATCCCAGATTGGTGTTTCCATATGTGTGTGTGTGTGTGTCAGACTAATCTTATAGCAGATGGAGAGGGAGTTGCATCCAAGACAATACACTAAAAGGTGAAGGCAGAAAGCGAGAGAACGTGAGAGAGGGAGACAAAGGCAGTTGCAGATTATTTTTAATATTTATATCAAGGTATTGCTGAGGGCATTAGTAAAGTCTGCAGTGGTCACCTTCAACCTGAGGTCTACATTTTTTCAGATGAAGTCCTCAGAAAGTCCTACAGCAACGACTAGATTCTCTGTAAGACTAACATCATCGGTTCCTAAAACAAATTGTGCCTCCTACCTCAGCCTAAACAAAACCACAAGTATTGACAACATAAACATGGCTGTCAATGAGCCAAGGGTCAAAGTCAGAAGAGTATTTTGCGCCATAAAAAAATTACATAAATCTCAACATCCAAATTGGCACCATTGTTTTAATAAATATCGGTTGCATAACCCCAAAATGTACGGTTGTGCTGTCTGGGGTTTAGTTACCTACCCAAAATGTATAAAATGGGACAAACAATGCAATAAAAAGCAACACCTCAAACATCTACGAAGAAAATATCTGCTTATAGCCTATGGCTTTTTTATAGAATGATGCCAATTAATGTGAGAGAAACAGACTCGGCACCTTTACGAGTTTATTGACGGACCTCTTCAGTAAGGTCTATGATTAACAGTAATTCAGCCCAGGGGATTGAAGGTGACGACAAGGCGCTGGGGTTTATAAAGCATCGTTACTGTCCTTGCCAGATGGCCCCCCTCTCCACTGGGGGTGTCCCCTCTCCACTGGGGGTATCCCCTCTCCACTGGGGGTGTCCCCTCTCCACTGGGGGTATCCCCTCTCCACTGGGGGTATCCCCTCTCCACTGGGGGTGTCCCCTCTCCACTGGGGGTATCCCCTCTCCACTGGGGGTGTCCCCTCTCCACACGGGGTATCCTTTTTCCACTAGGGGTATCCTTTCTCCACTGGGGTATCCCATCTTCACTGTGGTATCCCCTCTCCACTGGGGTATCCCATCTTCACTGTGGTATCCCCTCTCCACTGGGGTATCCCATCTTCACTGTGGTATCCCATCTTCACTGTGGTTTCCCTTCTCCACTGGGGTATCCCATCTTCACTGTGGTATCCCCTCTCCACTGGGGTATCCCATCTTCACTGTGGTATCCCCTCTCCACTGGGGTATCCCATCTTCACTGTGGTATCCCCTCTCCACTGGGGTATCCCATCTTCACTGTGGTATCCCCTCTCCACTGGGGTATCCCATCTTCACTGTGGTATCCCATCTTCACTGTGGTATCCCCTCTCCACTGGGGTATCCCATCTTCACTGTGGTATCCCATCTTCACTGTGGTATCCCCTCTCCACTGGGGTATCCCATCTTCACTGTGGTATCCCCTCTCCACTGGGGTATCCTCGCTCCACTGGAGTATCCTCTCTTCACTGGGGGTATCATGGATGTGGCACATGAACTCTTAAAATCTTCACATGGCACAGCCAGAAAAGGAGTGACCAGATCTCATAATCTTTTAGGTTTCTTCCTGAGTTCTGAACCAACTGGGCAGTTTTCCCCAATGTAAAAAGAGCATTATAAAAAAAGAAATTTGTTTTGACACAACATTTTGCCATTCCTGTTTTGAAAATAACCCATATATACAGCTCTGGATAAAATGAAGAGACCACTGCACCTTTTTTTTCCTTTACAAAAAAGTTGAAAATGAAAGTTTTGATTGAGGAACCGATGGGTTACATTTAAAGTTGTCTCTTAAATTCAACCCGTCTGTTCCTCATTCAAAATCTTCCTTTTCAACTTATTTGGAAAGGAAAGAAAAAGTTGCAGTGGTCTCTTCATTTTATCCAGAGCTGTATATACATATACCTGTATATACCATCAGGGGCAATGAAACATTATGTTTGGGATGCTAAGACAGATCACGAGATGTTCATGTCTTGACATTCCACGGTGAGTTTACCATCTGAAGGTTTCTCATGACACTTTCACATGCTATAATAAGCAGCACACATGGAGCTGCGGAGGGAAACTCAACACCATCAAGACAACCAAATGTTGTTTCCCTCCTTTTAATTGCCTGCTCTAATGTTTGGCTTCCTTGTTCGGCCACTATGTGTGCGTATGAGCATGCATGTGTGCCTCAAAACGCGTGTTTGTGTGTGTGTGCATGCGTGTGTGTTCTGCACCTCTCAAAACATCAGGCAAACGTGTTTACTCGCTCAGCAGATTGTTCTGCTTGGGTCTCGTACTTGGCAGTTCAGCTCTCATTCTTTCCTCCCTTTCCAATTCTTTTTACTTTTGCCTGACTATCGGTTTCTGCCTCTCCCGGCAATCAGATTAGGGATCTGATGGGATCGAGCAGCCAGGCTGGGTGTGGAGTGTGTGGTATGGGAATGTCCCTGTGGGAAGGCTAGGCTTAGGCCCAGTCCTCCTGTCACAGAAATTCCCATTCTGAAACCAACAGCCGAGACTGAGACTAACACAGACAGAAGCCTTCTGGCTACTCTTTATACCACTAATACTGTTTAGAAGAAAACCCTCTAACTCTCCTTTTACAACCAGAGATGGAACAAAACTGGTGCTAACTTTGCTTAAGGAACAACTAGCTCCTCTAATGTTCTGTCGCTTGAGTACTGTCACATAACGTCTGACGTGATATAGTACTTCAAATCACCCACAGCAATATATCTATTATATACAGTATTTATTAGTATTTATACAATTATCTCTCCTGTTACTAAATTAAAATGTTTAAGAAATATGTTTTGTTTTAGGGTTTTAGTTTTTATTTAAAACACTCAAAATCTGTTATTTTGAGGTTTCTATAATCGTTTTTCGTCTGAAAATAATAGTGATGAAAAATCTTATCTATGTTGCTTTCATAAATATTCTACCCCAACATGTGAATATTTGGTAAAGACATATTTTGCTGCAATTACAGCTAATAACAAGTATTTTATTATGTATATACCAACATTCAGACTGTGTCTGTTTTTTTTAATGTTTGACAGCCAATTCATGTTTGCTGGCCTGGCCCGAGGCTTGGCAGTGCCAGACAACACAAAGTTACAATAGGGCCGGTTTCACAGACCAAAAAAAAATGAAAAATGAAAAAACAACAACATTTATCTTTTTTGTTGTCGTCTTAGACTAGGCTTAATCTGTGTATGAGAAACCGACTCGTAGATTACTCAAATGTAACTTTACTCAACAGGGTTTATTTCTGTACAGCTTTCAATTGGTGGAGAACACTGGTAAGGTAAGGAGAACAGGGAAAATTATATGTATACAACAAACAATGTTTGTCGACTATGTACATAATCTCATTTAATGCGATGACTCTGCGCTACTGGGTGGCGTCAGCTTAAGCTGGGAATGGCAGCCTCTACCAGATGTGAAGATTGTCTGTAGAAAAAATGTGACGTTGGCAATGAGACATCCTTCTTGGCATGATGAGAGTGGGGGGGGTATCGACCAAAGGGCTCAGTACCCCAACCTGCCTAGAAGGCTGCCCATTGATCTGCAGTATGTTCCTAAAGAATGCACAGCAGGTGGCCACAGAGATGTCCATGGCACTGAAACAGTCGTGAATGTGGCATGTATTTGTTTACATTGGCATTGCATGCGGTGTTTTTGCATAAATATTGTGTGAGTAACTCACCGGCCTACCAGCTTCAAATCTGATATTAACAAGCCACATCTGTTTTGTCCATTAGGAGCTTTTAGAGGGGCGCGGCAGGCCACATCAGCACTTACATTTGCTTCTCAGAATCAATATTCCCCCATTGCTGCTGCTTTCTTCCAGGGAGGGCGTTCAAGACAACCCGACGTTCAGTGAAAAGAAAAACAGTTTTGGTTTATTATGATCAAGGGAAAGGCTAAACAGAGGAATGATAGCTCTTGCTCCTTTTGACGCTAGTTCAACTGCAATAGAAAACAGATTGATTATGATTAGCAGGAGTTATACAGAGTTGTATTGACTGAAACATAGAGGGACTGAGCCTGTAACATCAATCACATACCATAAACATCTGGTATTTCATTCCCACACATAAAATATACATGCCAACGTTTAATTAAATTCAATCCATTGTAATATCATGCCAAATCAGATGTTATTTTAATGTAAAAATATATAAGAATATAGTTGTAAATATGTGTAAATAATGTTAAGTAAATAACAAAGCCATAAAATTACATACATTCCACAATAATTAATGGTTATTTTATTGATTTATAATTGACATGTTTAGTTCTTATTAAACTGGCAAGTCAATGTAGCTAAACCATGGAGAAAAAACACAAGTTGACCAGTACTGTTCACTGAAATTCCTAGATCTCCATTTCCATTGATTATTAATATCTTACGCTTGTGTAACTGAGTTAGAGAGGTGTATGTAAAGGGTAATTTATGATCAGTAGGGACATGTCTTAAACCTGCACTAAATCTTCAGGTCACACACTGTTAATACCCTGCCCAGAGCCAACCATTGAATTTATAGATATCTTGAGATAGATAAATGAAATACTCACGGGAAGGGAAACTGCTCTAAATTGTTTTGGTACTGAATCATTAATTACCAAGCAAAAATCAATTTAGATACATTGGTTACTATAAAAACATGAATTAAATAAATTAGTGCCGTGTAAATCATGGATTTCTATCGTCAAAAATATGTACAATACAACTGAAATGTGTCGTAACTTAAACATTAAGTAGAAGTTGTTTACCACCCCCGTGCACACACACACACACACACACACACACAATGCAGCTGTCCTGGGCTGGGATCTCAGGGTGTGTGTGTGTGTCTGTGATGTCATGGCAGGCCAGTCCTGTCACTATGGATCAGAGAGCAGCCAGTGGCCTCAGCACGCAGGACATGCTACTCCACGCCATCACAACAAGGCTGTCTAACCCGCTCCTGAAGACCCACTGCCTTTGTTGTTCTAGCTCAAGCAGCACTACCTGATTCAGCACTACCTGATTCAACTGTAAGTGAGTATTCAGATGTGTTGGGCTGCATCAAAGACCTGAAGAGTAAAACCCAGAACCACTGAATGTATATCGAAAGCTTTAGATATATACTTATGTATGTATCTGTTTCCCTGTAAATTCTAAGTGTATTCATACACCTTCACACATCAATCTGTTTTTATTTTAGACGTGGGGTCAGTATTGCAAACAGCGCTGTTTTGTTAAGGCTAAGGCTTGGTGATGGAATGCTAGAAGACTGCCTTCTGATGATTATCTCTAGGAGCAAATTACCTCTTGTGAACTTGAGCGTCTCTTAAATGTACGATTAGGCTCTGTAGGACCCTGCGGAAAACGGAAGCCTGGTGCCCCAGCCAGTCTCTGTTCATTTCAGCGCGGAGACAGACAGCAATAGAGAGAGAGAGAGAGAGAGAGAAAGAGAGAGAGAGGGAGAGAGAAAGAACTGACTCCGCCTCATTCTCCGGTGTCAAAGTTGACATCAGCCCCGGAGCCGAGTTGAACCGGAGCCTCGTGCCTGAACGGGAGAGAGAGCTCACATCATTCAGTGGCGCATGCTTCATGGAGTTATGTACCTCGCGCTGCCTTGCCCTCTGAACTGCCTACCGTCATGGATTGCAAACCGCGCGCGAAAACATTACTACTTTTCATTTTACTGTTTATCTTGTCATTTATAAGCCCAGCACATCTCATCATCCACCCGTCCAATGAAGGTAAGAATGAGCGTGCTCAGTGGAACTGAAGAGATAGAGAGAGAGATCTATTGCGAGAGGGGAAAGCCTTGCGCAGCAGAGGCTCGTCTTGCAATCTGGACCCCATAAATTTAAGGTGGTTTTGACAGCATTGATGCTGTGGATGGACTGAACAGGACATGTTAAATAAATTGATGATGTGCAAAAACCTGTCATCATCTGTCATGGCTATTTGAGCAGATTTCACAAATAATCGTGTAAATAACTACTGACCTGTGTGGATCGGAGCTGGATGTAATGCTATTTAGGGATTGATATACGGAACTCGTAGTGAGCTACCCCCATTAAGAGTTATTGGTCGGCTGCTAAATCGGTGGAAACTGGTATTTGATGGAATCAGATCACGGTCATCTTCTTTGGAAAGTTAACACTGGGGTGTCTTTGGGTCTATGTTGGAATTAACAATTGCTATCCCAGAATTCTCGCACATAAGAATTGTATATTTTCAAATACGGTCGCAGAAGTGGGGATCTTGATGTTTGGCATTACTACTGACAAATACGCTGGTATGCTGCTGTCCGGTAACAATCTGGAGTAGAGGCTGGCCGACAGTCCGAAGATCGTGGCGCGCGGTAAAGAACCAAAGTCTGGCGGTGGCAATAGCCTCAGCCTTATCTAAACTATTCACACTTTTGATGTGTCTTAGAAAATGCATCATCCCCTGCTAAAATGATGGTTAAATAAATAAATAAAACTTATCATATGAACTAGTGGCCTATGTATTTGAATGGATCGTTTATTAGATACCAGATCCCTTTATATGGATGTGCTCGAACCACAGTTTGACTGGTAGATATCCCACAGTGCGCTGATTGCAGGTACTCGTCCACTTGGGTATTTATATTGATCAACGTATTGGCTACTTTTCCTTGAATATGCCCATTTCGGCAGGTTGTTTATCATGCACGAACGTATGCACGCACGTACACTCGCACAAACACACACACGGGAGCAATTGCGATGATTGGCCTACAGTACCACAAAGCTCTTTTGTAGTAGCAGTTTGATTATATGTGGGTCTACTTGTCCGGTCAATAGCCATACGGCGACGAATAAAGGTCCGTAAAATAAAATAGTGTTATTATCTGACATGTTATTATTTTCTTGTTAAGGGAAATAACAGACTTCGTATACGTTCAACTTTAGACCTATTATTTGAAGCCGGCAATAATAAAAAAAATCATCATAACGCATTCATATGTTGAAAAAGTAACAGCATTACTTTACTGTGTAAAGTAATGCTGTGTAAAGTAATTGTTTATAGTTCTAGGCTTATAAACAATCGACTTGAGTACCTTAGGTCAAAGACATTGAAGGCGGGCTACACAACAAAAAATATGCGAGACACTAGACATAATTTGCACTTCATTTTTTGTCGCAACAACGTGGCGGTAGTCTTCACGGTATGTAGCGTTTTCTATATGGGACTTCATTTAGCTTTAAGAGCCTATAAACATATAGGAATATTTGGTATGGAAGATATGGAAATGGTCTCAAAAGAAACAACGAATAGCCTAGTGCTCAAAGGTCAGATTAGGCCCATCGGCCATGTAGCGCAAGAGGTCAAAGTTTAGGAGAAATCTAACAATATCTGTTTGTGTGCATAGACCACATTTGCCTATAGTTCAACCGATTCTATCTTACATGGTTAATGCATTATAACGGGAAGAAATCATTGCAATAACGGGTTCCTGTATAGGCCAGTGTGCGCCTATCGCCGTATCTAATCTATATAGGCCATTGGCTAGGCTTTCAAAGGTTTATAAGACTAACTCTGAGATTACGAAATCAACGCTTTTTTATTTTTAAGATTGGATAACATTGACATGAATGTGGTTCTGGATAACATATTGGCATTCATCTAAAAATAATGAATCTTTTTTGTTTTTACAAACATTTAAATGGCCGTTTATCTTTGGGTTATATAGGACATGTTATTGGGCTATCGACGTCTCCTTTTACTTTCTGTGGTTTACATCACTTTAATTCCCTATTTCGGTGGCTCACACAGCTATATTAGGACAAACCATGCAGTCCTGGCATACACATTACAGATATAATTTATGCTTAGTCATTCATTTTTTTATGTTAGCCTTTTGTTTAGGCAGCTTAATATATGTTCATTGGAGTTTTGTCTAGTATGAAAACTTCCAGGCAGAAGACATGTATTCCGTTGATATATGCGTATTGTTGTTAGAGGAACATTGTGTTGAATAAATATATTAACAATGTATACGATAATCACACTATTTTTTATTTTTACGTCTGCAAAATTTCTATATGCCTTAGAGCCAACACTTATTTTGAGCCTCCCATCGTCTCAGCGGTCTTCAGCACCGAATTGTCTGCCAGAGAGTGTCAGTATCGAGCCGTTCTCGTCGTAAAGCCTCACGCGCTCCCGGTTCCTATCGGTTATAACAGAGGCATCAAAAGAAAGCACTTCTATCAGAAATAGAAACTCATGCTCCACGGTAAAGCGAAGCGAAGAATTGTCTGCCTGTTGATACAGTTTTTGTGCTCGAGGCACCGTCTCATCATCGCCTGATTCAGTCTGGATCACCTCCCTTTCTTCCCGCCGGCAACTGTATCGACGACACTTTCTTAAACTTTATGCGTCAAGCCAAAATGTCTCCATAAATTTTACATTTAAAAAAAAAAAGCGACCATATGCTTTATTCCCTTTTATGAGTAAAGTACAAACAATGGGTACTTGACTTGGTACTTGACTTAGCTACATACGTTTGGCTTTTTTTAGGCCAATTGCTCTGTCTGAAAAGTCATTTTGGCGTAGCCCATTCATATTTGTAGGGCACATTTATTTGATTAAGCTGATTTCTAAATAAGATGTGTGTAGGTTTTATTTGACAATTAGGCTATGTTTTTTATTAATTGACGGAGACTGTTCTGGTGAACGTAAAGGATAGATAAGGCGAAGAGGCCATTCTATAAAGGTCGACATTTTACCAGTGCAAGTAGGTTTTAGAATTGTTTATTTAGCCCAAATTTTGTAGTTCTATATTTCTTAATTTTTTGCTTAATTTGTGCTTTGTGGTTAGTTATGGAGATGTTAAGCGGTGATGTCGAGTATATAGGCCTACATGTTTTGTAAGAGTAAAAAAACAACTAAAAGCTTATTTCATGAGGACCATTTTTATGCTTTCTCTCATGGCGTATTGGTTAATACTGTGTACTATAATGACGATCGTCATGTATTATGGTATGAAGAAATAATGATTAATACGATGATTAAACACGTATTAAATCTGATAATGACAATTTATTACACAAACACACACACATACACCCATATATATGTAATATATATATATATATATATATATATATATGTAATATATATATATATATATATATACACACATTTAAGAACCAAATGAAAGGCTCTCATACAGGCATATACTACAATAGCACACGAGAGTTAACTTTAGCGATTTTCATTTTGTATATATATATATATATATATTATAATGTATAAAAAATGAGATAGTTTTATGGTATAAGCATAGAGTTTGAAACAACTTCGACATTTTAAACAATTTAAACATTCTACATTTTATTTGTTGAGAATCTCAAAAGTTGCCTATAAGGCCTACAAATGTTTTTTGTTTACTTATGTATATATTTCCTTATTACTTTTATTGCTTCGTTTTGAGTCGTGGCCCCACTTCAACATTGGAAAAGTTAAGATATGTTTTGTTCCCACGTTATTATTCGTCTCATGAAAAAGTTGTTCATCGTTTTTTAAGAAATGTTTTTGTAAAGTTTAGCAGCATATTCTCCCATTTTCAATTCCAAATGATGGAAGAATTGTGTTGAATAGAATTGAAGTTGAATAGTGTGCTTTAGTGATTTTTTCCCCCTGGTTGTTCTGATAGAAAAAATATAAGTATATTTTATAAGTAAGTAAGAATAATAATTATGTATGTTTTAGTTAAAATATAGACTGTTCAGGAAAAATATATGGCTATATTAATAATGTGGCTATTCGCACCAATCACTGATTGTCCTGGTTCCATATAACATTAATGAAATGTTATATGTTCTAAATATATTCTGTGGTAAAATCAAAGGAATTTGGGGTAATTGCAGGCCAGGCTGGTTATTGGATGATACACAACCTGGTTTATTTTGACCCAATTGCGTGGCATGACCTCCTCTCTGTTTGGGTTTTGGACTTCAGAAACTTGGGTTAATTTCACATTTTTTTAAACCATCAGATGGTTTGAATTAACAGTTGGGACTTGTAATCCGTTGGTTGTTTAAGGGGGCGTGACATATTGGGGGCGGGGCCTTGAGATTGATAGTCACACATGAAAAAATGCCACTCCAGTTCATGCAGTTATTACACTGCAAACATTAGCCTATCATATCCTTCAATATTGTTACTTTTCCAAGCACTGGGATGCAATGTTGAGATGCATATTACTTGTAGTTCCCAATTTCTCTGTGACCATAGAAGCCAAACAAAAGGCTGAATATTAACTCTGAATTCCGGACCCATACATAGCCACACCTTCGTTTTCTGATTTCCCTCAGACATATATCAATAGCCCAGCATCAATAACCCAGCACCCAGCGCCAATATCCCAGCCATGTTGAAAGAAAACACCCCAGCTGAGCCTCCAGTCCCACAGTTTAGTCATCCAAACAGCCCGGCATTTCTTTGAGGTTACGTAGGGCCCACATGCTATTCAGGTCAAGGTTAGTCGCAGGAGAGAACGGACCTACTCCTTCCCGGTAATTTGTCCGTTTGTATTTAACAACACATAGAGTTACTATACTCTATATCTTCTTTACCATCTGGGCCTGTTGCCTAGTGCTACACATTCCTGTTTATAGAAGCAAATTCATTTTTCTGCCATTTAGCAGTGCTTGTGTGAAGCCATAATCCTTGGCATCGCTATGGTGAGGCTTATTACCGTGTTACGTTTGGCACATCTGCCCAGGAGTCAAGCCGTACGCTTGTGTTAGGGATTGTTCTTTTAAGGGTGGATCATTGAGCCTGAAGTCAGGACTTTATTGGCTGCTGTGGTGGTGGGGGGGGGGTCTGGCATCGAGCGAGTGAACCTCTTGGAAGGCCTGGAGGTATGTGCATGAGAGGGTGTGCCCATGTACGCCGGCGTGACGGTGGTCTGAGTCTGGCCGCGCGGTGCTCAGAACGCCTCCACTCCCCGCCCCGGGCCCCGGGTGCTGGCGGTATTTTTAGCCGGAGGCAGGGAGGCCTTGCCCGGGGAGGCCAAGGCAGTTGCCCCGCTGGGAGGAGCAGAGGTTTGTGAGCGATGGTACCTTTCATGGGGCTTGGAAATGTGCTTACATATGCTCCCACTTTAAAAATAGTGTGTGTGTGTCTTCTGGATGGGAGACCTGGATGGTACGCAATAGGTTAGGGTGTTAAGAGGTGGAGGTGCTGGATGGTACGCTGTAGGTTAGGGTGTTAAGAGGTGGAGGCGCTGTATGGTACGCTGTAGGTTAGGGTGTTAAGAGGTGGAGGTGCAGGATGGTACGCTGTAGGTTAGGGTGTTAAGAGGTGGAGGTGCTGTATGGTACGCTGTAGGTTAGGGTGTTAAGAGGTGGAGGCGCTGTATGGTACGCTGTAGGTTAGGGTGTTAAGAGGTGGAGGTGCAGGATGGTACGCTGTAGGTTAGGGTGTTAAGAGGTGGAGGTGCTGTATGGTACGCTGTAGGTTAGGGTGTTAAGAGGTGGAGGTGCTGTATGGTACGCTGTAGGTTAGGGTGTTAAGAGGTGGAGGTGC
>JACXGK010003918.1:22843-41608 GCA_016801125.1 Novumbra hubbsi | reverse complement strand
TCCACCCTACTTAGCTTCCTGCCTTTCGACTCCCTCTTGTCGATTCAAACCAAGTACAACGCCAGTGTTACTCCAGGCTACGTATTTAGTTAATAGACCTCTCCTCTATTTGTAGAGTTTGGCTTTCAAGCCTTCTTTGTTTTCCTAGACACTTTTATAAGTATTAGGATTTATCTACATGACCGTTCCGCCTAACTCGAATAACGAGTAAAGCATTATAAACGGCCATTTCACTCCACCACCTCACGGATTCCTCAGAAGTCCTTGGTCGTGCTATTGGGTCCCTAATCTCACTCAGTTCCCCTGCGGGACCTTACATTTGGGTGGATTAATAGCTGTTGCTATTTCAAGAAAAGTATATGGGCCACACATTTCCTTTTCAATATACCTTCTAGTGAACATTTTTGAAAAAGGGATGAAGGAGGAAAGAAATAACTCTGTCAGCATTACAAAGCCTCTCTCCAGAGATCAGAGTCAGCCTTCCATGTCCTGTCCAAGACAGACGCACATGGGCTCAGACAGACATGACAGAACTTCACTTTCTCTTCCCTACAGTCCATAATCAGATCCTCTAAGCAACTAGCCTCTGCTAGGACCAACATGGCAGCAGACATTTAAAGGTCCTAGTTCAAAAAAATCTGTGAGTTGAATATAATTGTATTTCTAGGATGAAGATTTAAATGTGTATCTAACAATGACAAACCTGAACTTTGTGGAACAGTACTTAGTCAGAGCTGTCAAAGACCACAACTAAAGACAAAGGTCCTCCTTTAAAATGAATATGATATATTCAGATACAACTTCAAATAACAGATGATTATCTCTGGAGCTGTCAGCTGCTTAAAGTCCCAAATGGTCTCTTCATTATTTTCATTTATCCGGTACTGTTGAGAAATGAGTCATGTTTATAGAACATCTAGACGTGACGAACAATGACATTTAATTAACATTTTGGCAGCAATCGCTTTGAAGAGTGCTAATAGCTTTGAGTTCAAGTGATTGACAGTAGCTGATTGTTATAGAGTAGAACAAGGGTTTATTTTCATTAATAAGCCATTCCCCTCCGTAAGTCAATAGATCGTCCAGACATTTAATTTGAAACTTTAATTTGCACTAATTTATAATGTTTGAATTATTGATGCCTTCATTATTCTTGTCTGAAGCCGCCAGTGCTTCTAAAAGAGTGAGACTCAACGAGGAAAAACAAGTAGCTTGAATAGTAGTCGTGGAGGCTATGTGATAGGGTTGACGGTAACTTTGTAAAACCAACTCTATACTGTGTTATATATACATGTATAGATAATTTGTTTTATACAAGAACAAGACAAATCATCTAAACACGATACCAGGAAAAAAGCTTTGAAACCTCAATACCTTCCACCCAACCGCCAAGAGGGAACAACTGGATTAATGAACACTTTTCGCACACAAAACGCACGGCAAACCACACCTTGCAAACACCCGTCCATGTATCTGAAGGCTACGTTACTTTACATACAGTGGCCAAGTTCTCGTGGGTGCAGTTCTCCCCCCCCGGGAACGTGCATTCCAGCAGCATGTCCTCCAGTTGATGGCCCAACCTGCCAATCATCTCTGTGGTGTTTCCGTGGTGACCCGTCGGCAGGGTGTGGCCACTGAAGTCAAGCAGTTTCAGAAGGTTGTACATGCGGTTGTCCCTCAGAATGGCCCGGCTCTTCTCCGTGACCGTGTGGTTTCCGGTGCATCAGGTCCATCCCAGTAGCCTACGTGGTACAGATCATCCCCGGTGAGACGGGACACGCGGAAGAGGTTCTGGTGGCAGAAGGACATGTCGGGAGCCCACACCGTCTTGATCTTCTTGACGGCAGGGTAGGACAGCAGGTAGATTATGCGGTTCCACGACCAGGTGAAGAGGAGACCCAGGCACGTGGCGAAAGCCAGGAGCCAGAGAACACACTGAGGGGGGGTCTTGTCCGGGGAGAAGACTAACTTCAGGACATGGACCTTGGTCCTCCTCATAAAAGCTGCGGTGATATCCGTCCATGATGGTCTTAGAATGCTCCTCCAGCCAGTTTTGTTTTGGAAAGGAGTCCCCAGGGCATCGTCGGGTAGAGGCTGAGGGCTGATTGTTGCCAAATCAATGACCATATCTGTCCCAAGGATACATTTATGTATCTTGTGGAATCATCTTCCGTTTTCATTTTCAATTGGTGATATATTCCTGAAAAAATTGGAAAATAACACCCTTTTGCAGGCTACAAATCATCCCTGCAGCCTAGTTCTCGCATTCGTTAGAAATTCACAACTGATTTAAAAAGAATAGATGTAATAAACGTACGTTTTTTTACCATCTTCGAAACAAGCGAATGCGAAACTCTTTGACAATGCTAATCAACAGAAGAGTTATGATAATACGTTGCGGGGGCCGCCGTCTAGTTTGATTCCAAAAGCCATTATTCACTTAGGAAATCCGTAAAGACATACCCCCGTTACTCAGACGTTGTTTCACTCTTCTTCACCATTTTGTATTCATCGCCACAACAGGACCATGCTGCACCCAGTTTCCAGTGGTCTGTGCCTTCTGTGCAGAAGCTGTCTCTCGAAAGCTCTCAACTCCACCCTGCTGCTCAACTGGAGGAGATCTGCTTTGTCTGTAGACTTGCAGCTGCAATATAGTGCGACATTCCCCTTCCATGTCTTCACTCTACAGCTGAATAGGAATTAGGTGGAGCCAATGGGTGAAAGTATTTTCCTACAGTCATAATTTATTTTTTTGAATGGCACTGATGAGTGGAAGGGAAAGGAAATAAAATGAATATGTGAATATTTTAAAGTACGTTTTAAATACAGAGGTATCCTGCAACACAGTCACCCATGAGTCTAACAGTTTGTATTACTGTGAGTGTGTGGTGTCATCGCGGGTGTGGAGGTTTGTGTTACTGTGTGTGTAGAGGGTTGTGTTACTTTGGGGGATTTGTGTTACTGTGTGTGTAGAGGGTTGTGTTACTTTGGGGGGTTTGTGTTACTGTGTGTGCGAGGGGATGTGTTACTTTGTGGGTTTTTTGTTACTGTGTGTGTGTGGGGCTGTGTTACTTTGGGTATGGGGATTTGTGTTACTGTGGGTATAGGTGTATGTGTTACTTTGTTTTTTTTGTAACTGTGGGTGTAAGGGGATGTGTTACTTTGAGGGATATGTTACTTTGGGGGTCTGTGTTACTGTGGGTGTGGGGGGATGTGTTACTTTGGGGGTTGTGTTACTGTGGGTGTGTGGGATGTGTTACTTTGGGGGGTTGGTGTTACTTTGGGTGGGGGGGGGGTGTTACTTTGGGGGTTTGTGTTACTGTGGAGGGATGTGTTACTTTGGCGGGTTTTGTTACTGTGGGTGTAGGGGGATGTGTTACTTTGGGGGATGTGTTACTTTGGGGGTTTGTGTTACTGTAGATGTGGGGTGGATTTGTTACTTTAGGGGGATGTGTTACTTTGGGGTTTATGTTACTGTGAGTGTGTGGGGGGGGGGGGGTTACTTTAGGAGGCTGTGTGAAGGATGTCTTTAAGATGCAGGGCACTCTACTGGGCAGATAAAATAAGCTATTTCCTCAGACTCTCTGCTCTTGCTCTGATGCCCCTGAACACTCTGGTACCATCTCAGGTCCTCTGTGACGTCCATGTCGGTACATTCAAGTTCCCGTTATGACTTCAGTGTGGACGGGGTGTGCTCACTACCCTCCGCCACCTGTATTCCATGTTCACCTCCTTGGTTTTCTTTATGGAGGGGTTATGTGTCCTGGCGCCACCCCACCACGGCTATAACCTCTACCCTGTCATCAACAGACTTGTGGAACCAGCCTGTCATGAATGGAGGGGAAGCTACGGTGGAGCCAGGAAGGAGCCAGGATGGAGCTGACTCCTGAAGGGCACACTGGGTGGAGGACATGTTGTGGCCTATAATCTATTAGTGGCCCATTGGGGTGTCAAGGAGGAGCTTGCTGGGATCCACAGTGTTGAAAGCCGAGCTGAGGTGAATCAACCGCATTGCCATGAGATTGAGAGTTGGTTATACCCATGGTCAATGAAGAGCCACTGAAAATGCTTTGAAAAAGGTTTGTGGCTGTATGCATAGGATAACCGGTGCACCATTCACAACAAAACTTGCTGGGTGATGCTCAACAATAAAATATGTAAAAGGGTTTCAAGTAGACCACAATAAAACAAGAACAAAAATAGTAATAGCAATAGAACATAATATAATCGTGGAATATATGCTTTGTTTACTCATGCCACTACTTCTTTGTTGGTATTTAGGTTTTAGCTCTAAATGTTTGTTTAAATGTTAGTCCCAGGGAACTCTACACAATTAAAAGGTAATTTGTTCAGTCGGAGCTTAAAGAAACAGCCAAGCGGAAGCAATTGGACCCAAGAGTATCGAAATCCATGTCACTTTACGACATAATAAACAAAACACTCTTGACAGTGTGGTACAAGTTGCCCTGCACTGAAGTGTAATAGACATAATAATCTGTTAATTGTCATAAGTCTTTGTAGCAGATACTTTTAAAACTCAAAACAATGAAACAGATGTTCGAAGAACTTTCTTGAGCTAAACAGTCACTAGGCAGTAATTACAATGTGGGAGCAAGATACCTTTCTTAAGCACATTTCTAAAAGTATATCTTAATTAATTAGGTTTAGGGTACAATAAGGTAAGCATTGTACTGTATATACTTCTGTTACTTTTAACTATGAAATCCACTTGGAATCAAGCAAATGTAATTTGTATCATTGAGCCAAACATCCATGTCAAGTGCATAAGTGGTCCAACATTAATCATCCTTACCAAAATCTAAAACATGTCCATCATCGATATTTCATCTTTGATATGTATAAGCTGTTATGTAGAATTCTTTGAACAATGTGTATTATTTGAAGGTCATTATCTCAGAACTATGTTTTGCATTGATAGAATTGTTCTGGCCTAATAACCTACCGTATTTGGTTTATAATAGTCAAATAGTTTTATGGCTGAGACAATAATTAAGGGATCTCAGGCTTGAATTTATGTAGAAGGCAGGAGTGAATTTATGCAGGAATATTACCTTCTCAGGGGCATTAGTTAATTACGTTTCCGCAGTTTAAAATTGGGACCACTACTTTTGACAATGCACTCCACTGGCATCAGAGTTTGCATTGTCATTTTACAGTCTCTGACTATAATTAACATTCCAATAAACCAACATTTCAATAAACCTACATTTCAATAAACGTACACACAGATGTGCATTGTTTAACAACAATATTGGCATTAAACACAGCGTCAACCACTTTTTGTTGTGGTAGTGTAACAGTCCACGTTATTTTGTGTACACTTTGTGAGGAAAGTCTCAACCCATCTGTGTCAGTTAGAATCCTCCCCACGATTGCTTCGGTGGGTTGAAACCCACGGGACTTATTAAAAGGCCAACAGGAGCAGAGTGGCAGAGCACAGCCTGGACCTAGAGGAGTGGGTAGAGTTGCTCCTTCAGGCGCCAGTGAGAAGGAATGCTAGTTGCTTTATACATCACCAACCAGTCACACATCAGGAGTAATTGGGCATCTGGCAGAAAGAGCAGGCCAAAAAAGGTGACATGTGGCCAAAATTCAACTAATAATTAT
This sequence comes from Novumbra hubbsi, assembly GCA_016801125.1. Lineage (NCBI taxonomy): Eukaryota > Metazoa > Chordata > Actinopteri > Esociformes > Umbridae > Novumbra > Novumbra hubbsi. The sequence goes on along the minus strand of JACXGK010003918.1, from coordinate 35,980 downwards.
TAGAATGACTAATTATTCAAGCAGGACTAAGCATACCATGGCAATAGATTCTCTATCAAGTCAAATCTTAAACCCCCTAAACACCGAGGCACAGATCTAAATAACAGACGACAGTCACCTTTTACCAATCAAATCTCAGATCTCTACAAGTGCGTTGCAGCGGGCTACTATGATCCAAGTAGGATCGGACATGACTCTGGCCTCTCCTTCTTTTGTGAAGGATGACATCTTGTGGAACATTTCTAAATGAACCTGATCTGGCCTAGAGAGGGAGCTGCATGTCCACAGTACATTCTACAGACAGAATGCACAGGACTAGTAAATATTGGTCAATCCTCACCCATAATAACCAAAAACATTTCAAGAAGCGCTACGCTCAACAATTATATGCAACAGTACAGAACACACATTGTAAATCATTGTTATTCAAAAGTTCCACCTGAAATCTACAGAACAAAACAAAGAAGTATTTGTTAACACTACAAAAGCCCAGTGAGTGATTCCGCATAGTTGAAGGTCTCAAGGACTTTACAAAAGCATATCCTTTTTAAAAAGATGAACTATTAGGCAGGGAATTAGGTCTAATTTCAACACGATAACAATGTTGTTATCAGGTCTATAACCTACTCTACACTAGGAAAGGAGTTTCAGGTAAAAATATCTGGGAATTCAATTTGAAATCAAATTGTCTTGCTGTCTGAATGTATGTTGCGTGACCCCCAAGGAAAGCAGAGCTGGTCTGTTTCAATAAATAAAAGATGCTACTGCTTACACACTCTGTTGTTCACTGGTCCCAGAGCATGACGGGACAGGCCACTCTCAAGGAAACACAACTGTTCTGTCACACGCTGATTTCTAGTCCATAGCCTGCAGTCACACTTCAATAGACTTTTCAACCTTTGAATGTTCTCATCCTCTTCAACATATAATTCATGGATCACACCCTTTCTGGTGTCGTAGTGATGTTTTACTTTAAATGTGTCCCCATATGGGTTTAGGTTGTTCAGATTAATGTTTGTTGTAACCATGTTTCAAATTCAAGATAGTTATGATTTTACAGTGCACTCCACCATCAACACTTGGTATTTAACACTAACAATATTTAATGGCCAAATCTAAATAATTTGAGAGTTGAATTTACTGTCAGCACCTCATCAGTCAAACCTACTGAATTAGTGGAAGTGGGGTCAGAATGATGTAAACCATTTGGCTACTGTCTCGTCTCCTCCTTCTCCATGTAAAGACCACAGGATGCCAGGGGAATCTCATTTTACTACTGAAGATGCTAGAATGGATTTCTTACTGGCTGAGAGGTAATGTATGGATGAGAGATGTCATTAGAGGGAAACCAGAGCCAAATATTGACCTTAATGGGTTACAGAAGTAATTCTAGATCAACAGTACAAAAAGCAAGGCACAAGTATATCAGTTCTACCAAATGATAATCTGGAAAACATTCAGTTTCATATATTTAATATGATATATTTAATATGATAATAGGGCTTTGGTCTGATATCTCCTGTGTCTCTGCCTGAGAGAGATGTAACTGACATATTTACCTCTATTTGATGTCAATCCCCACCCCCTTCATTTTGCACCTACACATATAAAAACGGTAACCCGCTTGTTATTTGGCCTTCTTGGCGCAGTATTATTTGACAACCTTCCACATGTTGTTTCCCCGAGTTCGTTCAATCCCTTCACATGAGTGCTGTTTGCCAGTACCCATTCGTCCTTCTCCAAACCCTCTGTCCCTCCGTTGTAGACATCACAGCCTTATAATCCCCAGACTCCTTCACTCTCTTCTGTCATCTCACTTAATGCCTTATTCCAGTCCTTTGTAGTCTCCTACTAGCTGGCTGAGCTTCCAGCATGGCTGAGTCACCGTGGTCGGTCAGATCTGAACCCTTTCCACAGCAATATCCTGCAATAGCTCTCTCTCATATGTCTGTCTTCAACCCTAGTAGTCTGTCTCTGTCTGCCACTGTGTCACTCTCTTCTATATCTATCTATCTAACTATCTATCTGATCTCCATTACCCTGCTGTCATGTGTGCCCTTAGACTGCAGTCAGATCACTATTCCTCACATAGGCCAGAGACAGCGCTCTCATTCCAAACACTTATCCCGTTAACATGCAGTACCATGAGTAAGGTACTGATGCTCTAGAGAATATCAGGGGTGGTGGATGAATTTGCACAAACATCCTACTGTAGTACAACCATCAGCACATCAGAAAATAATAAGCAACCTGACGATTGAATGAACAGGTGTGAGAACTGATTTTGCAATAGGAGCAATGCTAATTAGTAATCACACATTTTTTTTAAATAAAAAAAAAAAGAAAAGACAATTCTAACACTTTCTTGTCCATATAACATAGCCGTTGAGGCTGCCTTGTTAACTAGTTACATGATTTAAATAATCTCACAACAATGACTAACCTCAGAAAAATGTATTACAATACCCTATATTCTCTGTATTTTGTTGAGCCCATTATTCCTTCAAAGAAGATGTTGAGTTGCCTGCTAATGAGAAGCATGTCCACAGCATGATGCTGCTACCACTGTATTTCACTGCAAACAATGTGTGTTGATATAAAAACATTGACTGTATAAGTATGCACCCAATGTAGTCAGTATATGACCACAAATGTGAGCCAAAGCCACACTGGATTGGCTTGAAAGCTCAATGTTCTGCAATTGTCCAGTCAAAGCTCAGACCTCAATCCAGTGAGAATATGTGGAAAGAGTCAACATTTCTGTTTACCAAAGGTCCCCAACTAACTTGACGAAGCAAGCATTAAATGAGCATTGTTTAGAATGTTTCAACATACACAATTTGAGAAAATGTCCATAATATATCTGTGTTATAGGGTGAAATATTTTTTTCCTCATAAATTGTTTTGGCGAATACAAAAGCTGTCTAATATGCTCATTTTCTGTTTGACATCAGCCAAATGTTTTGGGCATGTATTGCTCCCACTGGAACTGGCTTACTTGCAGCAGTAGAATAGATAATGTACAGAAGTGTACAGAAATATCTTGCAATCACGGACACAACCAAATGCCTCTAAAACTCATGGGGTGGTGTTTATCATACAGCAGGAACCTTATCCACAGCTACCAAATAGTTTTTTAGGGTTAAAAGTGATAGGTTCTTGGTTGGCATAGTCAATCATTCAATCCGAATCCAAAACCCGACCACACCCACCTTCCCCTAGCACAATGCCCGCCACTCTACCTGGCCACACCCACCTTCCACAAGCACAATGCCTGCCACTCTACCCGGCCACACCCACCTTCCCCAAGCATAATGCCCGCCACTCTTCCCGGCCACACCCACCTTCCCTAAGCACAATGCCCGCCACTCTTCATCCTATTTAAAGTCACAGAATTTGGGTAACTAGATCACAGATGGTCGCCAACCTTTTGGGAGTTACCTCTGTCAGATTTTCTACAGGCTTTTTTTAGGGTGCCAATATTCCATGATCATTCACCTGAAATGTCTTTCAAGAAAAATCCAATCTTGCAAAGAACTATTTGGTTTAGAAGACAACATACAGTATGAATGTATTTTTGCATATTAAACAAGGAGCTTCCAAAACAACCTTCTGCACCACTGAATTTAATTTCCACTATAATTGTGATTGCGAGTGGTAACTTGTCTGAGACAGCTTGAGGTCACTTTTAGAAGTGATAGAAGGAGTGTTAGAGTGTTCATTTAAAGTTGCTGAATACACCTGACCTGTGATTTGTTAGACATTGTATTCTGCTAAAGCAAAATACAGAAACTATAAAATATCCCATTAATATTACTTCTGTGATGAAGTTGAGACTGGGAATATGAAGGAGAGCGGATGAGCGGGGAGACAAGATGAGAAAGAGGTGATAGGAAGAGATTGAGAGGACAGGAGAGAAGAACCTTAGAAAAGGACAGGAGAGAAGAAGCTTAGAGAGGACAGTAGAGAAGAAGCTTAGAAAAGGACAGGAGAGAAGAAGCTTAGAGAGGACAGTAGAGAAGAAGCTTAGAGAGGACAGAAGAGAAGAAGATTAGAGAGGACAGGAGAAAAGAAGACAGGACAGGACAGGAGAGAAGAATATTTGTGAGGACAAGAGAGAAGAAGATTTGAGAGGACAGGAGAGAAGAACATTTGAGAGGACAGCAGAGAAGAAGACAGGAGAGAAGAAGACAGGAGAGGACAGGAGAGAAGTAGATTTGAGAGGAGAGGAAAGAAGACAGGAGAGGACAGGAGAGAGGAGGGATTCAAGCAGCCAGGACATGGCTGAAAGGATAGCACCATGAATCTTTAATAAAGCTCCACTAAACTTAGGCCTCCGCAGCTTCTCCAATTTCTGACATATAGCTCAAATCTGCCCTTCATTTTGGGAAATTGTGATTAGCCAAGGTCAGACTCACTGCAAACTGCAAAACCACAGAAGGAAACCACCCATAGCTTTTGTCTACAGCAGCAATTTCCAAACTGACCCACCAACAAGTTAAAAGACATACACAGCCCACAAAATATTAAAGAAATGTAAAAGATCTTATAATGATGCAATCTTTTTTATGTATTCTAGAGACCAACTGTAAGTGACTGTCTGTTTAATAAAATTTTTCAAGGCCTCGATTTCCTCAATAAAGGGCTTACATAAGGTGACATTCAAATATTTGTCTATTTAAATATTCTTGCAAATCCGCACATTCTATCATATGTTGATATAAATAAAAGAAATATTCTTGTAATTATGCTTAAAAATAATCAATGGAAACCTGATTGCTTAATTTCCTTTTTGATCATTGTAAGCTCTAAAGATGGTAGTTTATATTGTATTATATTGTATTATAAGATACAAGTGGGTTCATTGCCCTTAGATTTTACTGACCTCAGTTTACTCAGTTTAGAGAGCTTTTCCTTCCAATTGTATTAAACGGCAAACAACATTGCAGCTTTTTCTTGCTTTTTGGAAAAGAAAGTTCTCTTGTTTCCCGCGTGGCTATTACCTTCGTTATGTAAATTGTTTCAATTCGTGGGACTGAAAGGGTCTGTTTTTTTTCACAGGTTTTAAAAGCGGGGTTTTTCTTTTTCAATTCAGACCTTTGTCTTCTTACGCAACTGAACATAAATGGCAATTGTGAAGTGTCTATGTAATAATGATAAGTCATTTGCCTTTTGGTTCCACTTGTACTGCTGAAGGCAGACACAGTGCTGCATGACAAAAAACATCCTGGTTCTAGACTTTCATCGTTCAAATCAATGGTCCATTTCATCGAAATACAATCCTTCCCCTGTCTCTGCAGTAGCATGATTAAGTTCCATTCAAATTCTGCTGACATGATTGTATCTTCTCTGCAGGGGGATGTTGGTAAAGAAATCCCCAGAAACAGACAAAAATTGCAGACGGAATTGCAGGAGAAAAAAGACTGCTCACTAACAATAAATACATCTTTTTCCTGAAAGATGTTCCTGAAGGTACATTCACAAAACTATCTGAACGTTTACTCAACGTTACTGCAGGCAAAAACGATTGTTGGTGAAAATATAAACATTTCAATAGAATAACACTGATGTATTAAAACCTCTACTGGATTGGGTATCCGCATATGTTTTCTTTAAATTGCTGGATGAATGGGCACAGAAGAGATTTGTCTGGGCCATATGGCACCTTAACAGTTTACATTTCAGAGCAATTACATTTTAGAAATCGCTATTATTCCCACATGCTCAGGGGGACGTTGATGACTTCTTAGGTAAGAACTCGTGGCAGCTGTTTAACAAAATATTTTGGCATTGCACCAGATAAGTCTTATAATCACGCTTGAGACAGAAATCTTCAGCCTCTCATAGCTGAACTTAAATCACCCTAGAGCTACATTCAATATTCTTTCACTCAACATGCAAATTATTCCTTGCATAAATGGTCAATGTTTAATCATAAATGAGATTATGAAGTCTTAAATTCTGCTCTAAAGTGAGAAAATAAAGTCAGTCTACATAATTTCATCTATTTCTATTTAAAGTCATTCTTAAATAGTTTTTCACACAAAAGGTCTAGCGGTACTGTATATGGAACAACAATACAAAGTCTGCATTTTAAGGTGGGCCTCTTCACTCATGACCACCAACATAAACTTCTGCTATAAATCTCTACAACAACAACGTAGCTAAAAATAAATATATTGGCATTCATAAACATAAAATGTAAGACAACACACAATCTGTGCAATTGGAATAGACTAATAAGGGCCTTCATGGTCCTCAGAAACTCACTATAATTATTGCTTTCTGCCAAGTCCTTTGGCATAAATCTCAAACCTCTTCATTTACCACATTATGGATGCATGCAATTTCTTCCCAAAAGTAAATTTAAATATTGAAACCCCCAAGCAACAAGCTACTTTAATTACTACAATTACACATAAACAGCCCCTAAAGACTTTCAAAGTGCCAACAAAATTACAGTATATTACAAATGTTTTTTTTTTCTTTTTAAATCAAGCATGAGACAGGCTCTTCTTTGAAAATGGAACTAAAATCTATCCTCTGTGTGCAAACGCTCAGTAAGACTAAATCTTTAAGAAATTGACAGAATCTGCATCTGTCTGAAATGAACATCTTTCAAATCTGAGTGATCTCACTTATCTCTCTGGTCTTTATACTTCATAATATTTTTAGTAATGTTATCAAGCTCCTTTTATCTTGAATTCTGGAGATAGATATACACTCACTAGAGGATCAGTGCATACCGCATTACTCTGACAAAACCCCTGCGTCTGAGACCGCCCTATCCACCAGTGCATCCCGCATTACTCTGACAAAACCCCATGCGCCCGTACTCACCGTTGTAAAGTTCTCCGAGCCGCAATCCCTCCCCCTATATTTGCAGTCCAGCAGCATCTCGTCTATGTTGTGACTCGTCCGCTGCACAAACTCCAGCATGTTGAAGGACTTACTGGGGAAGAACTTGCTGTTGTCCGTCGGCTGCCCCAACGCGGCCATGAAGTCATCAAAGTCCCCCTGCTCCACGCCCAGCATGCCGGCCATCCAGAACAAGTCATTCCTCTGCATCTGGGACTTCCGGAAGCTGTTGTAGTTACACAGCGTGATGGCGGGGAACGGCATGACCGGGCTGTCCATCTCGTCCAGTATGGTGTTGTGGGGGTACTGGTAGTACAGGATAATCATGCCCGCCACCTGGTACAGGAAGCAGGACAGGGACCCGGAGAACGCGGAGGCCCAGAGAAGACGCCGTACGGTAACCCCGCCGGGAAGGAAGATGTGGCTGAGGCCGTGGAGGGTGCAGTTGGCCCCAAACACAGTGATGTCGGAGGGCCCACGGGGTTCTTCATCCTCCTCAGTCGGAGAACCCATCCTCCTGAATCAGGCAGCCAACGAACAGGGTCCCACACAACTACGGTCCCTACAACGCGAGCTTTTGTGAGGCTCTCGAATACAGTTTCCGCTACTGCTCACAACCTCCCGGTACCTTCGAAGCTCAGAAGAGACGCTGGTGGCAGTGAGGTCCAATGGCATAATGGGTGAGGGCAATCAAACTCGTAAGGGTTCAGTTTCCCCAGCCAAAAGGGGTTGGGTTAAGTGGGAAAGGGGATATGGATCGTTAATTCAGCCTGTCCTTGTCGGTATCTTGAAGAGCAGGAGATAGAGTTTCATTGGAATATGCAACATGGTCCCACAGAGGGCTTGGTGAGGCAGAGGACGCAATCAGACACCAGAGACCATAGTAATGGCACACATTCTACTGAATTTATGCAGATACAGTACTGCACAGGATGCACATGAAATCAATATATATCAATACCAGTATTATTCACCCATTAACAGCATCTTTGAAATCCTCTGCTATGTTCTGTTCAAGGTCATGATCAGGATGAAATGGTGATAGATAAGACACTGGAATCCATACTTGTTTTTGCTACAGAAAACATCTGGTCCGACTCATCTGCCAAACTATTTCAATGGAATAACTTTAAGAATGTTCAACAATAATTTGAATTTAGAAAACAATTCTGCTTCTCCCGAAATAATAAAAATAATTACCACAAGGTGGTGGACTCCAAACGCAAATGGAAGAAGCATGTATATAATGAATAAGCCTACCACCCTGATCATTACTTCAACTAAAGGTACAGTGAGAACTGGCCTGGTACAATTTGATGTTTTCATCATAGGCATCGGCTCTATTTGAGATTGATAAATTGCTATATTACTGAGGAGCTCTATCAAATTGTTAATGAGCATTATGTTTAGCCCAATAGGTTAATATATGTTCAAAGTTTATTATTGCGTTCCAATTCAGTTTAACAGTTGGTAGAGAGAATCTGGTCAAAGAGCTAAGCGTAACAAACATACTCGTCTTGTATTTGAAAAAATGCATGAGTTGGTTTTACAGCTGCTTTCCTGAAAATAATTTCTACAATGGGAAAAGCCTGAGGGACCACGGCTATCAATCCGATTGGCTCAAGAATAGTCTCTGGTCCCTCAGACTTGAACCCATTGGTTCCCAGATTCTTCTTAGGCATGCCACAATGCAGATGTTACACCATTAGTAGTTAAGATATATAAAAACATATTATGTCAATTGTATAAAAAGAAAAAATCTATTTGAACATACAGACATAGAGTATGAACATGGAAAATAAATACATTTATTTATTAATTGATTTAATTTATATTAAGAGAAACATATAGCACCCTACCATAATCTAATATGAAAATAAAGGTGTCTTGCGCAATTTCATTTCTATGCTCAGATGACAGACATATTGGAAAACCTGAACTTCTTAATCAGTTCAGCATTTGTGTTTTTTAAGACAACTTGCCATCTAACAATATTTTAAGGTGTTTGTAGAAAGTAACACGCTAGATACATACAGCACTACATTAATGCACTTCTCTGGACTTCCTTCCTGCACATTGCACTTTTCCAATTCTTCAGTAAATGTTTACACATTTTATATTTACTGTCATTTCAATTTTGTTACCTCATACTACCTACTGTGTTTTTCTGTCATGCACCAAAGCAAATTCTCTGTATGTGTGAAAGTACTTGGTAATAAAGCTGATTCTGATTCTGATAACAAAAACCTTCCAGTTTTAGCAAGGCAAGACAATTTAGATATAGTAACATTAATTTGATGATGAATGTATAACTTTTGGTAAAACAAAGACACCTTTTAAACATTATATTTATTGGAAAATATTCAATATTTCAAAAAAAGGTATTTACTGTTGCCAACACTGGTGCATATATAACTCCAAAAGCCCTCACTTACTTTCAATTCAGTTATCTTCCATTAATTACTAATAATATTGCAAAATACTCTTTCATCCTATTTCACACCTTTACAAATAAAAAAAAACAGTTGTTATTAAATGATTAAGGTCCCTGGTAAGTAAATCTTACAAGTATATACGTCTTGCTGTATATAGTGTGAATTGTTTATTGACTTTTGATGGTTTATTTTCCTTTAATAAATTGTTTGTATACATTCTACAGTATTTGTTGTGGTACTGATCAGTTTGAAATGATATGACACAGACCCAGGTAGACGCAGACCCAAACAACACATAATGGATGAAGTACAAATGCAACGATTGACGCGTATCCTCTATCCTTGGAATGCCAGATCAGCACAGACTGTAAATGATATAATAATATTGGGGTAAAACCATGAGTTAGAGTATATCATCATGGGTGACACTATAACATGAAGTTGTTCTTTTCCATTGTAGAAACACTCTGATTACAGTAGTCACAATCTAACATTGAAGATGGCTTATACCACTTTAAGTAGGTCAGTAGGAACAGTAGATGCACACCAGATGCTTGGCCACACTACTGTTCATCCCCAGTGTATTGTAATAATAAGTGCATAATAATGAGTGCAATTGCCTTAATTACTTACAGGAGGCTTAATCCTGCCTCACCTTTACCAGTTGGGTTTGTGGTGATGAGAATGCACATGTACTTAATCTCAGCACAAGTAAAGTGCAAGTCCTTGGGACGGATCGATAGAGCACAAATCGTTTTCTCACAAGCTGAAAGTTACTGTAGGTGCATGTCCTGCCTCCCAACAGACTCAGAGCATCTTGTAGCAGAGCTAGCCGGGGCAAACACTTTTTTATTTTTCTCCTCACAGTAGTGAGAGAGAAGTCGGAGCAGATCTGCATTCACACGTGTGGAGATTACTAATCTCTTCCGCGACTAAGTGCCCCTTCTCATTATCTGAGTTGTATCCCGGCCAAGCAATGGAAATGTCAGGCAGACACAGGGTATTGGAGTACATGCTAGAAGCAAGTAACAAGGCTGCCATGTTCATAAAGCTGAAAGGTCATTTGAATAGGCAGCGCTTAGGTAGAGGTTCGCTCTATTTCAACAAATACCCTCACAAGATGTCATCGCTCTATTTCAATAAATACCCTCACATGATTTCATCGCTCTATTTCAACAAATACCCTCACATGATTTTATCGCTCTATTTCAACAAATACCCTCACAGGATTTCATCGAGATCAGGACAATCAACATAATCAAGCAAAAAATATCACCAAAAAAAATGTATTAAACTTTTTGTGGACTACTAATACTTCAAATCCTTGGTGTATAGTTTGGATTAAGTAATGACGACAAGAAAAGCAAATAAAAACTGATTTCAGAGACCCTTACCACCAGATACATTCAGCTGAAACATATTCATGCCAGTGGCTTTTTGCCACATTTTAGGGTGTTACAACAAAATACAAATTGTTCCAAATGGATGAAAATAATTGATTAGATAACTATCAACCCCCTTAGGTCAATATTTGACAGTGGCACCTTTGAAAGCAATTATGTCTCTTTGGATGAGCCTCAACCAGCTTTGCCCACCTGAACACAGCGTTAAATGCCATTAATTGAATGGGACACTCTGTGACAACGACATGCTTGCCTTGGCTGTATGTTGGGGTTATTGTCCTACTGAAAGATGGTGTTCTCTAGATGATGTGCAGTGTTAAACTGGAACCCAACATTTTGTTTAGGCCAAAATATCAGACCATACAACCCTTATCCATTTGGTCTTGGAGTCCTCCACATGCCTTCTGTAAAACTTTCTAGCTGAAATGTAATCATTTATTTGTTACCCCTCCCCAATAGAGGTCACATTGGTGGAGCATGAACGTGAGGTTTTGATTCAGATATTGGTTTTTATTGTTTTTGACCACCCAAGTAAATTACATATTTCATTATTAAAATAGGCCAATAAAATAATTGCCCTTTTTTATACTGGTATGCAAAACACAGTTGTGAGAGAGGTCAGAAAAGGCAAACGTTTAAACCTGCAACTGGCATTTATCACAAAATGGATAGGACATGTGCCACACTTGATTGGGTTCCCAAATGTTTGTTTTGGCTGTGACAGAACAGATAGTAATGGTTACATACAACGTCCAGTGATTTAGATTTTTTTTTTTATATCCATTGCTCTTCCCCTTTGCCATTTCTAAATCCAGATCATGTAAGTAAATCAAGATAATCCAGAGTTATCAAATCTATACTACTCACCTTGGATTAAAAAAAGAAATACACAACCAACAATCCCATATTAAAAATAAAATTGAATAACCTATCCGGAACATCAGAATCAAAATTTTTAGTTGTGAAAAGCCCCATTCTAGCATGTAATCCTATCTGATTGGGTTAATCCGATTAGATAACTTCAGAAAAACCGACCCCTAATGACTTTCCTTTGCATCATCCCTTCTGTCAGGGAGCAGTTTCGTGAGGTGATGTTTGGAGCCGTATTGCTCTCTTCGCTGTACCGTGAGTGCCGAGCTTGATTACACAGTCAGATAAGTCCCGACACGCATGTCCTGTCCTGGGCCAGGCTTTCCTCACCTCTGCACTGTGTTAAAGAGGAGTGTGTGTGTGTATGTGCGTGCGTGCCGGACGGTAGACTCATGCCAGTGGAAGAGTGAAATGGGAGACAATCTCTGTTAATTTCCTCTTGGCCGTGCGCCATAGAGGCTGGCCACGCAAGCCGGAGACACTACAACATGAACAAAATCATAGAGATACACAACCTAAAAACAGTCTGCATTCCTAAATGATGCCCGATAACTTTAGAGTGTTCTACTTTAGGGCCTGGTCTAAATTACTGCATGTGTATTTTGTTTTGAATAATGCTCTTGTAAAATGTATGATTTATGTAAATTCCAATGTTTGAAGGCATACCTCCTCTCGGCCCCTGAAACCCTTTATGAGTGACAAGCTCTATTTTTACCTGATGTCCTCAAGTGTTTCAATGGAAGACACAACACCTAATGGAAATTGTGTTGTTACAGAAATCAATAGCTGACCTGCAAATCAAAGGAAAGTTCTTAAAAAGCGCGGTGATTCATCTTCAGACAGAGAAACAAACAGCATGCATCATGCCAATGTGGAGGGATGGGTGGGGGTGTGAATCCCAGGTCACCTCATCTGTAGGGAGGGGTCGCCATAATAGTTCTGGTATTTCAGCATTGAGAGACCAGCAGATAAGTGATGTTAAGGCAGGACTGTACTACAGCAGCTTTCTATTTGGAGACAGGGTTAGAGACAAGATATAAGAGATAAGGGTAAAGACAGGGTTAGAGACAAAGGTAAAGATAAGGGTAAAGACAGGGGTAGAGACAAAGGTAGAGATAAGGGTAAAGACAGGGGTAGAGACAGGGGTAGAGACAAGGATGGAGAAAGGGGTAATGACAGGGGTAGAGATAGGGTTAAAGACACGGATGGAAAAAGGGGTAAAGACAGGGGTAGAGACAGGGGTAGAGACAGGGGTAGAGATAGGGGTAGAGACAGGGGTAGAGACAAAGGTAGAGATAAGGGTAATGACAGGGGTAAAGACAGGGATAAAGACAAGGATGGAGAAAGGGGTAAAGACAGGGGTATAGACAGGGGTAAAGACAGGTGTAGAGATAGGGGTAGAAATAGGGGTAAAGACAGGGGTAGAGACAGGGGTAGAAATTGGGGTAGAGACAGGGGTAGAAATAGGGGTAGAGACAGGGGTGAAATAAGGGTAGAGGCTGTGGTAGAAATAGGGGTAGAGACAGGGGTGAAATAAGGGTAGAGGCTGTGGTAGAAATAGGGGTAGAGAC
>JACXGK010003918.1:0-22743 GCA_016801125.1 Novumbra hubbsi | reverse complement strand
GCGGCGAGTAATGGGTAAAGAATGTGACTAGCCATAGGGATCTCACAATTAATTGAGCAGGGTGTGACGCATGACAAATTTGAATATTAGAATAGTCCTTGGTCTTCATGATATAGTTTTGTTATTAATTTGAAAAAACCAACTGTTGAACCTCCCAGAGAACGGCGTATTTAACCTTAAATTATTATTAACACGCTACTTGCATACATGTGCACTCCATTCAACTAATTACATGACTTTTAAAGACAACTGGATGTCACTGTCCTTTTTAGTCTGGAGTATGTGGCGTCCATGATTCCCCGTTGGACAGTTTAGCATTTTGCCTCAGTCCATCTTAAATGAGTTCAGGCCCAACGAAGGTGGTAAAAAAAAAAACATCATTCTTAAGTTGTAGCACTATTTGCCCGTGCAGTCTTTCAAGAAGTGGTGAACTTCTCCCTATCCTCACTTCTGACAGACCCATCTCTTCTGGAATGATCTTTTAATACCAATCATGTTACTGACCTGTTGCAAATTTACCTAATTAGTTGTGTGATATTCCACTTGTGGCAATAACGATAATGATAACGAAATCAGAGTTAGTGCAGAATCTCTTTCTCCACTGCTGGCTATGTGCTTTTCAAACACTTTTGTAGTGTTTATGATGGATTGCAGAAGGGCCCTGGCTCCATGGCCAGTCGTCTGTAAAGTACATTCGTCTTCAGTGTCAGCTGAGTTTACAGAGGTCCCATGAGGCTATTTCAATCACCCAGCGGCTGGCCGTCTTCTCCGACATTCTGATGGGCCCACTCCCATGTTTTGATCGGATGTGATCATTGTTTAGATAATAAAATATGGGAATGTCTCTGATTCGGAAGCGTAGATGCATGGCAGAAGTCCGAAGTGGTTGCTTCTCCTCGTCTCCTTTCAGGTCTAATCCCAGATAGGCATCCTACATTTTACTGTAAAATCAGTTTGGAGGAGAAACTGACACTGCGGAGTATTGAGGAGCACCCAGAGCTGCCATGGATGATTTGTTGTCATGAACAGCAGAGTTCATTTCCTGGTCAGGTGAAGTAAAACCGATGACTGTATAATGACTACACGGGAATAGTGAGCCATGGAAATTGCACTTTGGGAAATTGACTGTTCTAAGGTAATAATTTCATGATTGCTGTGATAACTAAGCGAACAGGAAGGGGATGATACAGTGGAGAGCCGGGTAAACTCTAGATAACCCTTTACTTGAATTAGCTTTTCATTTACAAGGTGGGTTGTGTGGGTTGAGGTAGTTGTCACCGCCGTTCAATCCCATAGTCGTCAAACTGCCAATTTCCTCAACGTGGCCAGTTATTATGATATACACTGCACAAAAAAATTAAGCGAACACATAATCATCACAGTAAGTCAACAGGCCGTTACACAAGGAGAGCTGGACAGGGCATTAGAAGGGCATAAACACAGCAGCAGGAACAATATCTGCTGGTTTGTGCGAAGAGGAACATAAGAGCACTGCCATAGTCCTACAAAATGACCTCCCACAGGCTACTGGGGTGCATGTTTCTGACCAAACTGTCAGAAATAGACTCCATGAGGGAGGCATGAGGGCCCAACATCCTCTAGTGGGACCGGTTTTCACAGCCCAGCTCCATGCAGTTCGATTGGCATTTGCCAGAGAAAACCATAATTGGCAAGTTTGCCATTGACGCCTCGTTCTCTTCACAGATGAGAGCAGGTTCACACTGAGCATGAGTGACAGATGTGAAATGATCTTAAATAGGTCCACGATGAGGGCAACAGGTGACGAAATGAGGGAGAGAGGGCTTGGATTAACTGGCATGCCAGCCTAGCATGCCAAAACAGGTGAATCGCTAGTTGTCTTTAATAACTCTAAATGTAGTCTATAACACAACAAAATATGAAGAAAGCGAAGGGGTCTGAATAGTTTCCAAAGGCCCTGTATTTCCTAGGTTATGATGTTCTGGGTGGATATTGCCATTAACTTATGTATTAACTCCTAGCTAACCAGTAAGCATGACCTGTTGCCAACCATGTCCTTGAATACAATTTGTGTAGCTCTTTTGCAACCCCAAGTGCTTGGGGAGTGCATTCTGCACAGTAAATGGTACCACAAATCACCCACTCTATTCAGTAAAGGTAGGACAAAGCAAAGTGTAGTAATGATTGAGTCCTTCACACACACCACAGGTATTAAAACAAAGGTCCACTCTCTAATGTCTATGGCATTTCCTTTCCAACAATGGTGATGCACTTGGACCAGAATCAGTTGTTTTAACAAGATCAGTTGGCTCAGCTGACTTGTCAAGAGGAAATTGAAAAGTTCATGCTGTAGTATTAGCGGTATTTATTTACCCTGGCAACTACAACAAACTGACATCTTGGTGTTGATTTTTTCTAAGGAAAACACAGGCAATTTTCAATGTTGCTAAGATCTATTTGTGTGGAAATCGAATTAATGGGTAAAATAATGTACTTTACTGAGCACTACCTCTGCAGACCCAATGAAGGATCAGTTGTCTTCTTTGTAAAAGAGTGCTCAGATTCAGACATGGGTTGGGTTTCACCATAGAAGTGTTAGCTTCTGTCCTCTTAAGAGAAACAAACAACATCAGAGAGAAATGTCATAACTAGCATGAATCCAAGATGTTGATCTTCCATAGTTCTTACATCTCCAAATGTCTTTGTCTTTAACAGCATATTTACATTTGAACAAACCTAGAGAACACCCCATCCACAATCTGGCTGTCTTCCAATCACATAAAGTGTATTCTATTACCTATCCTTATATGGCCTAGTATAGTGTCCCCTCTTGAGTTGTTGGCTCCAGACACACTTATTGGGTTGTCTGAAGCTCCTCAATAATAGACACCTGATATTTGCTATACAGCACCTCATTTAGCACAGCACAACAAGGCACCATTCCTCTGTGTTGTGTTCTTTAACAAGAGCATGTAACTAACATGCACCTATATTATCAGGAACATACTAGCTTTTTTACAATGGTTTGTTCCAACCTATGGGTCTATTCATAGAGCATATGGCCGTCACATGGACAACTCCTATCAGAAGGTATGGACAGGATGTATGGATAGGATGTGTGGGGCCCATCAGTACTGGGCATCACATCTTTTGTCCTTTGTTCAGAGTAGAGCACTAATCAGCACTTATGCTTTGTGTTATGTTTCTTATGCCATATACAAAGGTTAGTTTCCTTAACCCTTCATACTCCAGTATAATTCTAGAATGTTGCTGTAAATTCCAAAGTGTTCTATAAATAAATCATATTTTCTCACACATTTCAAACAAATAGATAAAGCACGTAACTTTGTTTTAAAGAACACATCATCATCTTTAATTTGGCATCACTAAATTTGACTTAACTTTGAATAATATATATATATATATATATATATATATATTGTTTTCTAAACGCAAAAAAATTTACTTCTCACTCGTCCTCTTCCACTTCCTCTGCAAATGCATTACACATTTGCTACTACACAATTTGTCTAATAAACTCATAAATGAGCCAGATAGTAAGATAGCTTCAGCAAGCAGTTTGGTTCATTTCTATACAGCCTAACTGACATCTGAAGAAACAAGAACCTAAGTTTGCATAAAACAAAACTGCCTCTTTTTTAATAGACAGCAATAATTTGCGGTCTACATATCTAATGGAATCATAAGGCACACAAATCTCCACACATTAGATTTTGTATAGATTATAAGTGAAAGGTTGTGACACATATATGGGGAGATTCAGGACATCATGATCAAGTGATGACGTCAACAGCAAAGCATAATGTTACCAACCTTGGCTAGCTAGTGAAAGTGATGATTCATTACTGTAAAAGCGAAACACATTTGCATGCAGACAACATTTCTAATCAGATGGATGAACCCAAACCGGACAGTTAGTTGTCTAGCTTTCTATGGCATGTTCCATTTACGAAAGAAATCAGGAGTAATGCAAAAAAACATTAAAAACAAATTAGCCAACTACTCCGCTAAATACCCAGAATGAGGAAACAACCATTCCAGCTCCACAGCTGAGCTCGCCTATCAAGATACGGTGACAGCTAGGTATGTTATTGCCATCTAAAAGATATTACCAACATTTCACAGCATATTTACAAAACCACACATATAGTATCTCACAAAAGTGAGTACAACCCTCACATTTTTTGTAAATATTAGATTATATCTTTTCATGTGACAACACTGAAGACATGACACTTTGCTACATTGTAAAGTAGTGAGCGTACAGCTTGTATAACAGTGTAAATTTGCTGTCCCCTCACAATAACTCAACACACAGCCATCAATGTTTACACTGCTGGCAACAAAAGTGAGTACACCCCTTAGTGACATTTTCTTCAGATCCTCAGAGAGTTATTTGCCATGAGGTGCCATGTTGAACTTCCAGTAACCAGTATGAGTGTTAACACACCTGCTCCCCATTCACACCGGAGACCTTGTAACACTAATTAGTCACATGACACTAGGGAGGGAAAATGGCTATTTGGGCCCAATTCAGACATTTTCACTTAGGGGTTTACTCACTTTGTTGCCATATAAGAAGATTAGAAATGTTGTCTGCACACAAATGTGTTTCGCTTTTACAGTCACTTTCACATCAAAAGATATAATCAAATATTTACAAAAATGTGAGGGGTGTACTCACTTTTGTGAGATTGTGTTACTCACATTGCCATAGATATTGCTTTCAACGAGCAAGGATGTTTCCAACTTTCAAGCAACACAGAAACAGCCACTTCTAACTTTAAAAGCAGAGGCCTTTTTGGTGCAAATTGAATAAAGAAATTATAAAAACAAACATGACTGCATACCCTTTTTTGGAGTCTTATTAACGACAACATCCACAAAAATACAGAGGCATGTTTTTCCCAGGTAGATTTCGTGATATTTACACAACACATTTGGTTAAAGTAACACTGCCGGCAGAGGCCGTTATGGGATTCTAAAGGAATGCCGTCAAGACCGCTACAGGATCTAAAGGGTTAAGAAAACTTTCACAGTGCTAGAGGTTTACTAATTCATTTTTATGACTCAAGGTGTAGGCAAGTAAGAATGATAGACAAGCTGAGAGAAATGATCACCGTATTTTAATGACATTCATAGGTTTAAATCCTGGGACTAAACTGTATGGAAAGGTCATTTTCCTATTTCCTGTCTTAGGGGCAATACTTTGTCTCTTTCTCTCTCTGTATCATACTCACACACAGTTAATTGAATGTACTTGTGAAGATTTTATGAGAACAAAAATGTATTTACATAAAAATTGTAATTTACCGTAATTTACTGTAAATGTAACCCCAATCCTTTTTGCTAACCCCAAGCCTAAGAAATGTTATGGGGATGATGAAAACATATATTATTATTAATATATTTTCATATAACTAACTGTGCACCTGCTATCGTGTGTTGACTAGAATTCGTTTTTTTAATCGGTAATTTTACATTTCATTTTGTGTTCATGTTTAATTTAGTGTTACGAAGTACAGTGCCATGGTCTATCCTCCTGAAACCGGCCATTCATTTTTGTCCATATTATATAAACCAAATTAATATTTCAAACCCCCCCAAAAAGCTTTTAAGCTGTTATTATAACAATTATAATATAAAATGTAAAACACATTTCAGAAAAAAATTTCACCCTGGGTCCCAAGAGTATATTACCAGATTTGGTAATTATTCCCATTTTGTTTTGGCAGTGTTGTTACCATACATTTTTTTCCATATCTCGTATCTTCTACTGTAACTAATATGAAACTGATGGGCTGATTGTCTTCTGATTTATCATTGGGCTGCAAACGCATTTGTCATCTTATTCTGATTTGACAGCAGAAGTTCATAGTCTCAGATTATTCTCTTTCCATTCGCTGAAGTCCCATGTTGTCCCATGTCATCATGATGTTTCTGTGGCAGAGGAGAACTGAGAACAGTGCAGGAGCTTGATCTGTTATCTCTGTTTAGCAGGAATGTCTTCTAATCGAGCACTATGTAGCCGGGACAGGTCCACATTAATCATCCTAATTCAACCTCTCCGCTGAAGCCTATTATAACCACAGCTGCACTGTTAGGACTGCTTTGGGATGTGTTATGCATCCTCTCCCCTTCCATCATTCTCAAAAAAGTGCTACCTTTTTTATATTTAACAATCCATATCACCATTCATTTTATTCTCTCAGTTGCAGACATGTGTTTTTATTGTGTTTTTCTTTAGTGTCTTTCATTCCAAAATGGAATTTTGAGTCTTGCTGTTGTCTTAAAGACCAAAGAAATGTCAATGTAGGTCAAGTTGCATCTGATAACTACGAATAAATCGGACACATATATTATGTCCATTGAGAACATTCTGGGAAAAGGCATTGTGGAAGATGAGACAAATACTAACATGTACCTGGGAAATGGCAAGGGTAAAATGTGAAGAAATAAATTAAAATCATATACCACCTCATCTGCGACGTGCAGTGGAGGAGGTGTCATTTGTTTGTTATTTGGGCATGTATGGCTGTAACTGGAGTTGACAATATACAAAATAGCAATGCAATAATTGCAAAATTTAAAGCATAAAGCATCATTATGTACATTTATAACATATTCCAGAGTGAAAGATTACAGATATGAAAGAACATCAGTGTCCACATAATTTGGGAGTTCACTGTATTTTAGCCATATTTTCCTAGCAGATTTGTAAACCTAGTTAAATGTACTTAAGTCTTCGAATTTCCCTGTACCTGTAACCTCTATCTCAATCAGAAAACTATAAACAGTTGAGCCTAAATTAGAAATATTTTTACTTTAGTTATAACACTTTTAGTCTGATCTGTTGGTTGCATTTTTGATAGTAGACATCTGTAATGCAGCATTCCCAGTCTTAGGCCCATCAACCTGCAGCAGCTTGGCACGCTGGTCCTGAAAGCATATGTCTACACGCCAGTCACGGTCAACATGAATTCTTTTGAACTATTTTTTATTGAATTTTTTCCCATCAGAGTGAAAATAAAATGTGCACGCCAGCCATTAGTATTGACATGGGAGGTACATGAAATCACTCTGCAGAGAGCTTTGCATTTAAATGAGAGAGAGGTGCGGTGCTGTGGAACATTCCACATGTTTATCTCTGCTGCAAGCTCTTGCTGCTTTCATGGAAAACCATTTTTCCCAATTCTTGGTAAAGACACACCTTAAATCTGTTAGCGGGCAAATGAAATATGTTCCTGTGACTGTAAATGTTTAATTCAAAGTACTTCTCAGTACTATAAAGCGATTAAGTCCATGCTCTCCCTCCCTGTATCATTCCTCCCCCTTCAGTTTGACTGTTGACTCAGCTGTTGCCATGATGTATAATTATTAGCAACTATTATTATTAGGAGCAATATGGAAAAATCCTTAGTCAAAGAAAGCATAACATAGCAGTGATGTCACATTTGATATTTTGCTAAATATACACACATACAGGCTTTCACAACAAAATGAATATAGATATACTAAAGCTTGTTTGTACTTTTGATTTGCAATATTATGAATAGGCCCAAGTTATAAAAAAGTTGTGGATATTACGCTTTTGAAAAAATCGCTTGCTTTGATACTATTTGCTAATATCAAATGATTTCTGGAAGATGGCAATAGAGCAATCTCAGAAACTACCTTTTCCCTAAGGGATACACCTCAGTAATGATATGGATGTTTGCCCTTGATTGAAGAAAGAAAGCTTTAAAGGGATAATTCAGGATTTTGCTATTAAAGCCTTTCAGTGACCTTTCCAGAGCCAGACCTGTATGACAAAAGTTAGAGGTCATTGTAGTAAAGGACTGTATACATATCTAACAATATATATACATATATATATATATATATATATGTATTACATACATACTGTATCTACTCCCCAGTGAATTTTCAATCTGGATGTAGAATGTATTTATTGTCATTTTCTATCACTGGTCAACACAAAGTATTATATATTGTCGATGTTCTGTATTATATAGTGTTGATCTCCTTTGATATGACACACATAAGATGCTGTACAACGAATTGTTGTCCAAAATTTTCATTCTATTCAAAAATGTAAAGAACTGCATAACTATGACTCTGAAACTAACAAACCAGTAATAAAATTGGTGGTCAAAAGACCACTAAAAGGCTAACGGAAACGCTGACGAATCTACAGAGCTAGTATGGGAGAGGGGAAAGACTGTCCATAAGTCAACTATTATGAAAGTTATATGAAAAAAATGTTAGTTGAGGCTGGCAAATATTTGATAAAATATCAAAGACTTAATTAACTTAACAATGATAAATAATTCTAATTAGCAAATGCTTTGGCTGCCTGTCAAACACTAATCTTAAATATACAGCCCGGATTGAAATATGGAATGAAAAATAAAAACATGGTTAACCTGTTGACATAAAGTAATTAAAACATTTCTAAACATTAGGACCTAATGCATTTACTGCAATATTAGTTATCCAACTCAGTGTAAGATTGCTGGAACTATATAAATATTAGGACATCTCATTGATTTATAAAAAGATAACTGATAACATTTACTTTCAAACATTTAACTAGATATCGCCAGCATTGAGAAACTTAGACTTATCTTACATTACAGGATAACTTTTGCAATCAGAATGACAAAAACCCCATTTGAATAATTACTGAGACATCATAATACAGTAAAGCTTGGCACACAGTATTTTACGTGTATCAGTTATTTTCTCCTTATTCTCCCCATTTCACTGGCACACCCACCACTGTTGTGCATGTGCAAGACAACTAGATAAATGTATTGGTATAACCCTCCTGTGTATTAACATGCACTATGTAACATAGAAACTATTATTGGTTGTTCCCATCGTTTTCATACAAAGTGTTAATGGTCTGATAATGCAATGTAACATAGAAACTGTGATGGTTGCTTTCAGATTAGATTCCAACCAATGCATAATCAACAGGTGCTAACCAAGGTAGTTTATCCGTAATGAGTTACAACATATAGGAAAAAGGTGGGAAGGAAATTAGGCTGTTTATGTTGACAGCATTAACAGAGAGCAATGCACATAGCCTAATTGAGATGGGTGTCAATTTAATTATTCATAAATTTGACAAAATTAAAAACTTAAGAAGGATTAGCAGCAGAGAAATGTTGGGAAATAATGTTCTCTGTTAAAAATGAATGTAGCTTTTATTGTGAAGATTAGTGGTGTTTAGTCCATCATTTTCATGGATGTTAGGGATGAGATATTTACCATTCATTGGGTTGTTATTTTCTATTTTCTATTATGTTATATTATGTGATTGGTTTTTATGAAATGTAGCAAACAGTTCCTCGTGAAACTCCTCATTAGACATGTTTTGATTATTTGTAAAAAAATATATAAATAAAATAGGGTCACTTAGAAATGTCCTTGTTTTTAAATGATAAGCATACTTTTTGTCCATTAAAATAACATAAAATAACATCAAATGTCTTCGGAAAGACATCAGTCAATTATTGGTCTGCGAAGTGAATGTCATTCCAAGTAATAAATTGCCAAGAAACAGGACATCTTGAACAACGTTGTGTACTACTTCCTTCACAGAACAACCCAAACTGGCTCAAACCAGAATAGAAAGAGGTGTGGGGGGTCCCGGTGCCCAACTGAGCAAGAGGACAAATACATTAGAGTGTCCAGTTTGAGAAACAGACACCTCGCATGTCCTCAATTCACAGCTTCACAAAATAGTACCCACAAAACAGAAAAAGGCACGTCTCCGACTTTGAACCGGGGAAGAACTCTGCATAGAAGGCCAGTATCCCAGAGTTGCCTCTTCACTGTTGATGTTGAGTGGGTGTTTGGACATTTAAATTCATTGCAGGATTCAACATCAGTTATGCATACTGTGTATTACATTAAACTACTCAAATGTTATAATGACAAAATTTCATTGACGTAATCTGTATTCTCCCACATTGATTAGAATCTCACCCCTAGCATACACATGGTTTGCCTATTTTTTTACTCTGTGACAGTCCAGTTAGTGCATAAATCTGTTTGCTCAAACCTATAAGAACCAGCTAGTACTAAGGGGAGGAAAAGCTAAGTGGAGGAACAGCAATTTCCTCATGAGCAAAAGTATCTGTTCATTATTTGTAGCCTCTCTCTCTCTCCCTCACCACCTTTCCCTTTCTCAATCTCTCTCTGATATAGTGGCCTGGAGGTTCTTCACCATTATGGATCATCACTCTCGCGCACCTACATACTCCTTAATACCTACATTCTTCACCAGCATTTACATAGAATATGACTGATGCAGCAAAACTCGCTGTCTCCAGTGAAATACCATTGGAAACATGGAACCATAGTAAATCTCATGCTAGGGTTCTGGCACTGCTTTGCCGTTAATCACCTACCTATCTGTCCCTTGCCATGTCACTATAAATAGACTGGGCTTCATAAAAAAGGCCTTACACTACATTCACTACTCACTTTAACATCAGATGGAAAAGGAAATTCCTTCAAACCCTTTTTAATGAGCAAAGTGCATCTACATTAGGCATTCACTTAGATTATCCTGATTTAGGGGGAACTGCATCATCTATTTACTTAATGAAACTGTGAAACATTCAAAAGCATCTCAAGCCCCAGTGTGACCAGACGATCTCCACCAGCAGGCAATTTAGTCCTGTGCGTTTTAAAAACATGCGAGGGAGATACTCGGGGGAATGTGTACGACGGAGAAACTGTCTGGACTTTCCACCGTGGTTGGAAAGGAAACACTCAGGCACCTATCCTGCCCCTGAGTCTACCAACGCCACCGTGAAAGAGATGGGATCTGAAGGAACAAAACAATGAGGGTCATGTTGGACAAGGGTTCCCAGGGAAACAATGATCGCCGGCAGGCCTACTCTTGGCAAACGTGATTCTTGAGGCTTTCGCGGTAATGGTCAATAAGGGCCCACTCGTTCCATCCCGAGCCGGCAACCAGGGTCCGGAGATCCAACGAAAAGTCGGAGGTACTCCGAAGAAATAGTCCATCGCCTCTCTCCCTTCAGGTGGATGATCAAACACCGCCAGAAAACGATGGGTACGTTGTCGAACTCTGATCCTCCTTCCCTCCATACGGTGTTTGCCCACTCCAAGGCTTTTCCCCGAGAGACAGCCGACAAGAGCAGACATTTTCTTGCGTTCCATGTGGGCTGTAACATGAACGCCTGGCAGCGGGAAGCCTTATGGTCATAACCCTTCGGTAAGGACAGTCGTACACCCCAATGCTGTTCGACCACGGCGGCGTCTGGCTGAGCCAATGTTGGAGCACACTCCCAAGCGTCCGACGGCCTGGGGTACCTGCGTCATGGCCCCGAGATGTTTGGACACTCGTTCCGCTATGGACCGGCTCCTCAACTTGATCCATTTTCTTGGTGCGTTATTCTGTGGTGTGTAATGCAGCAAAGGCTCAAGGCGCAGGAGTCCGAAGCAAAGTCTTTTATTTATAGACCGTAGTTACAGAGCGCACGGTAAATCCACAAACTAACTTAAAATAGAATGAACAATAATTTGGCACGTGGCCTACTACATGGTAAAGGAGAACAGTACCGCACATGGACTGGGAAATAAACTGAATACCTAAACAAGTGAGGAAAATTAGGTGTGTGGGTAATGATTGTCCGGGGTGCGTTCAAACACAAACGGAAAACAAAGAATGGGGTATTTTGGAACGGAGGCCGGCTAGAAGGGCGGTGACGTGGTACGCCGGCCGTCACCCAGACCAGGAGAGGGCACATCTCCCCAAGGGGATGTGACACCCTATGTGTTATGATGGCGAACTTGTTGGGTGCTACTCATTTCAAGGAATGGGGTCCCACATTCAGTTCCTCACAGCTCACAGTAAAGCACGTTTGTTCCCACGATCAAAGCACCCCCGTGTGAATCGATTCATTAAACCAATGATCGCCCAGCTACCAGGAAAGATAGTGGGACTTCAGAAAGGCCCTGGATAAGTAATGAGTAAAGTAAACTCTGTTTATTCATGCTGACACACTTCCTAAGGTGGCGAGCAACACTAGACGGTGAATAAACCTGTTTAAAGAAGAGTATAATAGGATGTGAAAAGAGTGGAGGTTAGAGTAGCACACGCTATGTTTACCCCACCAGGCACATCCAGCTCAGAGTTACCTCTGTTTACACACCCTGCATCTGCTTTACATATTGACTACTGCTCTAAATGAGACACTTCGACACTCGAAGCCCACATACCTTGCTGCAAGCGTAGGAGTGGGATCCGATGACAAATCCAGGATAAATCAGCTTAGACTTAACTTTTTTCCGAAAATCCAGTTAGTTGGCTGATATTCTCTCTGTTCAGACAGTCACATTTGTAGAGCCAGATTAAACTTTGTTTGCACATGCGGCAGACTAAACCGTGTATGTGCATGGAATTGTTTAACAAATCTGACAGTACAAACATAATACACAAATAGTTGCCAACCTTTATGTACAGCAAATATGGAGCTGTGTTTCGACAGCTACTAGATAGATGAGAGGCTTTCCTTATATTGCATCTCTTCAGTCCGTTGCTCTTCTCCAGTGCCACAAGCAAAAGAGTGTTCTCTGCTAATGATCCCTCTGAAATTAAAAAGCTTTAGCCCTGAAACCAAATACATCCGATCTTCTATCCATCAGAACCTGGCCCATCAATGCTCCATCTGTATTAATGGCCCACTACTTCATTTGGACAAAATAAAAACACCACAAACAACATCACTTTGTTGGTTATAAGAGCAAAGGTATGTGGCTGAAGGACTAGAAACAGACTTCCATTAAAAGATGGAGTTATATATCTAATGACATACCTACATCATTTATTTAAAGCATTCAGAATGCCTGTGGATATTACTGATTTAGACATAAAAACTGGACTAAAAACCCTCTGTATTCTCTCTCTGAACACTGTAGCTTCACAGAAGGAAATCAAAAAGAATATAATCACAATGCACCGACATCAGTATTTAGAGTATATATTACATTCCAGTTCACTAAATAAAGACCAAGGCATTGTCTGCATGGGAATCGGTATACCGAAGTGGCTTATGCATAGCCTATCAGGACGGGAATCACTAGCTTAGCTTAGAACCCCAGCTCTATATTTAAATCCTCTCTCTATCCCTCTCCCTCCCACTCTTTCTCTCTCTCTCTCCCCCCCCCTCCCTCTCCCTCCCTCCGCTTCATTCTCTCCTCGACAGTGACATGGACATAAGAGAAGATAATGATTACCCCTGAGAGTGCTTGCTGTGTTTATGTGAACGGTGTAAATGGCAGCTCCTTTTCTGTCCACCAGACGCGAACAGGGTCTGGTTTTCCGGTGGACAGGCTTGTTCTCCACCATCTTTGGTGTATTCATGGAGGGCCAAGAGCAGAGGCACTGGGTTGCATGGCCCCTAAAGGTGGAAACCCGTATCACATAGCACTCTGCACATTCTGTAGTATGAGCCACACAAATCATGTAGGCCTGTGTGTGAAAGCATCCAATGTGACTGCGTGTTGAGCGGCCTTTAGACCATACTACCTCACATCCTTTATCTTGTATAGTCAGGGGTCACAACCAAGCAAGGAACGTTAGGGGAGCTTACTGGAAAAACATGCACTTGAAATGATAATGCAAAAAAAAAACGAATGACTAAAAATCACCTGTTCTCTCAAGACTGGGAACTTCATTGCAATATTAGCAAATAGGGGAAAGGCATCCCTGGCGTGGCGGGAGGAAAATAGAGCACTTACTTAATTAAATGAAACACTTGTCCGTGCTGACATGGGCAGATCCTTGGCTGGGAGGATAGATTGCTTGATGGTGAATGTCAAAGGAAATGATGCGGTTCAATAGCTGCATCGTGATGGAATACTTTGGTATTTGTCCTGGAGCCATGGTATGACTTGGCTGGCGTCGACTCTATCCAGCCTCGCCATTCATTCAATGTCATCTGTTGCATGTTTAATGTGTTTAAGGTGTGTGCAATGCTACCACACAAACAGAGAACCCCATTGATAATACCAATGTAATTTCTTCTCGTTGTCTGAATCAGGAATGATCGTCTAGGACTTATTTTACACTTATTAAAAAACGCTTTGGATTTGCATCGGCCTATATGGAGGACTGGAGTTCTATCCAATTACATGACTGGCTACCTAAATGACACCATGTAGGAATGGGACTTAGTCAAAGCACCACTGGTGTAAGAGCCATTGTCCTTTAATGCCTCGATCCAGACACAGAGGAAGGACAGTTCCACTGACCATGTCCCCTCACTAAATATACATTGACACCTGCTACCTGACTCCATTAATTCCGGTTTGGCCACAACATAATTCATGTTTTATTCGGATACAGACAGATGCTTATTAAGTGGATACAAATGTCAAGGTGGTAACCATACTAAAGCTAATGAAAATCTATTCATTTATGTATGTAGAAATAACAGTAAACATTTAACATCAGCGCCCCCAGGACATTTTAGTTGTACACATAATAATGTCAAACACATCACTGCAACCACAACAACATCATCTGTCCCTGTAGGAAAGGTGTGGCTGTTGAGGATGGCAGGCTACTTACTGGGGAGTGTGTGTGTGTGAGAGAGAAAGAGAGAGACTGTCTGAAGTGTATTGAGATTCTGTCAGTGTATTTGGCCGATGTACAGTGAAGAAGCGGGATAGCTCTGAGGCTCACTAGAGAGCTTGTTAAGGAGGCAGCTCTCAGAAGGAGACAGAATTGATGCCTCACACTTCACTGTCTGTCTACTGAGGGGTTCATAGAAACACAGCCATCTGCCCACATGCCAACACAATGAAGGCAGGTCAACCGAAGAAAACAACATGGCCCGTAGCAACAGCCGAACTGCTTTCCTGAACAATGTAACTACATCCAAAAGGATAAGTTGTCTCTGTGTTCCAAAATGTCGTCAGGGAGGTTACAGCAACGGGAATGTGAGAAGAGGGAAACGTAGTGTAACAACAAGACAGAGATTGTACCCCCTCTTAATGTCCTATATCTGTCAGAAAAGCCCGCAACCCTTAAGTCAACAACACCGTTATCAAGCTTTAACCGACTGAGCCATTAAGAAGTGTAGCTAGCTAAATAAGTAACTCTGGTCATTTGGAGAGGGATTATGGGATGGACAGTCTATTACAGCGTTCTTTGGACTGGAGGGCACATGTTTACTGGGGCTGTTTAATTTCAGATGCATTTTAACAGTTTATCTGCATGGTTAGTATACATTTTAAACACTACTGTTTGGCGATGGGTAATCTTAAAGGAAGGAGTCAGGGGATAAGGAACACAACTAAAAATACTGTATTCCTTAAGCAGGGATAAAAAGTCACCTCTTATTTTAAAATGATGCTCACTCTCTGTGTAGGAGCTAATTGGTTTCTCCGACTGGCAGAAATTCATTTGGAGAGGGACCTTTGAAGTAACCCTAGTGAAGCCTTTGCTTGCGTTTGTATTCTGTGTGATTACTTTGTCAGCTTTATAAGGTCCCCTGTGGCCTTCTGATGAATGACTTCTAGCGCAGGTTTAAAGTATTACATCAGCCAGGGGTGGGAATTCTCTCATTGCTACAACATACACACACAGGTAAGTAATCAAGCTACTGTAGCTCCTATTAAACCAAACCTACATATACACTGTACCCACTGTCTCCTGCTACAGTCCTCCTCTCACTACAGGGATTGACATAACTCGGGTCTCTTCTATGCACACACTAGCATACAGGGTCACGTTTTGTGTTCAGACATTGCTATAGAAGCTGGTTGTGCAGCAGGACCCTGACAGCAGGCGTGGTATATTGTGTCATAATGCTAGTGTCTTGTGGTCTTCCCACAGGTAGCACTGCAAAATGAATGCAACTAATATCCTATCTGCTTGTCCGGTTTGGAGACAAACCAACCACCGGATCCTGGATGATCACTGTTTGATTTGGGCAAATGTTACTGTTGTTTAAATACCACACGTCATTAGTATTCTGCATCTATGTGAGCCAGAGGAGAAGCTAGGAAATGGCAAGGCAGGGACTGCAGCCTGCCAGGGGGAACGTGCTTCTGAGGCTGCCGTGCTTGGAGTTTACCCAATCAATGAGACAAACACGACTGCTCTGAATGTCAGGGTTTACAAGCTTGAAGACTTTAAACGGGGTTTCTGGTGAATGGCTCATAGGGCATGTTCCATCCAAAAGGTCAGCATTCACATCAACACTGAATGAGTAAATACGTGTTCCGTGTTCATGTGGTGTTCATTTGATTCAATGATACATGTCTCTAATCAACTGAAATCCAGACTTTCATGAAAGCAATAGCCTGGGATGTTTTGACCAAAGAAACACACATTTATTATCTCAGATTTTCACTGCAGTCTCAATTGATCAGACTTCTACAGAAGGTATTAACAGAACTTTGACCGGCATAAAGACGAGCTATTGGTTCCAGTCAACAAATTATTTTCAAGGCCAGACATTGGCATGTATACTATATGCTTGTACAATAATCATCTCACCTCATTTGAAACAGGAAATATGGTATGGGAGTACATGTCCCTTACTACTGTACATGACCTAGCATATAAACACTGCACTGCTGGGTAGCAAAGCCCAAATGCATGACCTCTTGTCAGCATCAGTATTTAGATGTCTGGGGCCTAATGGGAGTCTTCTAGCCTCATCAAGAGGACC
This sequence comes from Novumbra hubbsi, assembly GCA_016801125.1. Taxonomy (NCBI): domain Eukaryota; kingdom Metazoa; phylum Chordata; class Actinopteri; order Esociformes; family Umbridae; genus Novumbra; species Novumbra hubbsi. The sequence continues at coordinate 6,016 of JACXGK010003918.1, read as the reverse complement.
GCATGGATGGATGATGAGTATCTACAGCTCACTTATGGAAGATTGTCAGTGGGTGGTACAATGCCCTCCACAGAGAACCAGGTGGTGGTGCAGCAGGGAGCTCTTGGCAGTGGGGGTCTAGCACAGCGAGAGGGGAGGAGGACATAGTGTAGCTGGCTGAGGGAGTTGGGCGGAGCGTTTCTCACCCCCTGGTACAAGCTGAGGCGTTCCATCCTGCCAAACACAGGCCTTAGGCAACACAGGCTCTTCTCCAAGTTTGTTATAAAACCTAGCTTTTGAAAGGCTTCTTCTGCTCATGTCCTGAGAGCCTCGTGATGACTTGATGCTGGTCAGTTACTATTCATGGATCTTTAATTCAACTCCAGCTGTTCAGACGGATCTACGGGCTAACTATTACAAATGTTAAGAATTGTAATTTCATGTACAACCCTGTTTCTCCAAAAAGTCAGGATGCTGTGCAAAATGTAGACAGAATGCAGTGATGTGCAAATTATTTAAAACCCACATTCAAAATAAAATAGCACAAAGACAAAAAATGTTGAAACTGAGACATCTTATTGTTTCCAGAAAAAATTTAATCAAGATTCAAACCCTAACCTGGTGGAATTTCACATAATTAATAAATAAATTGGCAACATAACATAACAGTAACATAATTGGGCATAAAAGGATCATTCCAGACAGGTTGGGTCTGTCAGAAGTGAGGATGGGGAGGGGTTCATCATTCTCTGAAGGCCTGTACATATGCTGTCATCCAGGCAACATCTTTTTTAGGAAAGACTGTGCTTATTTCAGCAATACCATTACAACAGCTTGGCTCCCTAGCAAAAGAGTCTGGGCGCTTAACTGGCCTGCCTGCAGTCCAGACCGGTCACCCATTGAAAACATTTGGAGAATTATGAAACAAAAAAACAACAAAGACCACGAACTGTTAAGCAGATTAAATTCAACAGCAAACAGGAATTTTTCTAAACCCTTACCCTTGGTTAAAGAATATGTGATGCAACACATTGGTAAACATGCCAATTTCTTCCAAAAGCAGTGACATTTTCAGTTTTAACATTTGTTTTGTTGTCTTTTTACTAATTCAATGAAATACAGCTCTGGAAAAAATTAAGACACCACTGCTCCTGTTTCTTGCCTTTCGAAAAAATGTAAAAGGAAAGTTTTGAGTAAGGAACAGAAAGGTTCAATTTAAGAGACCACTGCAGATTTAACCCCTCTGTTCCTCACTCAAAATGTTCCTATTCAACTTTTTGGGAAAGAAAGAAAAAGGTGCAGTGGTCTCTTATTTTGTTCCGGAGCTGTATAGGGATTAATTATTTGCACATCGTTGCATTGTGTTAGGCTTGGGTTAGTGTGTACAACAGGGCTGTACATGGCAGAGATGTTAAACATTTTGCAAGTTCCAGACAACTAAAGGAAATTGGTGTGATACAGGACATGTCGGGTGGAGGGGTTCAGAGAGGGTTGAGTGAAAATCCTCTTGAAAGGTATTGGAGCAGAGATCTTCAGTGACAAGCCTTTATAAGACCAGCCTCAACCAAACCAATTAAAAGACCTGTCTTTAACCGACATCAAAAAGCATAGCATTTCCACAGCACCATACAGCACTGGGCAGAGAATTTGACAGACGGATGATGAGAAGTGTAGCCCCATATTATATTAGTGGAAGTCTGCATGCATCTGTGGTTCAGGGCCCCAACTCGTATTTGATTGGCACGCTGTTACGGTATGTAGATAACAGTGGTGGGGGAAGCTGGTAATACAGTACAATGTGATGAAATTCTCATGACTCTCTCCTGTCCTTCTGCTACTGACATATGGTGAGCAATGTTTAAAACATTGACATATTGACGCTGAACATACCTCATGGCCCTGGGCTTCACTTTAGAGCCATGCGCCGTTTGTCAAACCTAGGTCATGTACAGTAGCAAGACAATTATTTTAAACAGCGAGGGAGGCACTAGCTCAAAATGTTCTGCTGTTGTTATTTACTTATGCACTCGGTACACTGAAAAAGTGAATTTGAGTAATGAGTAAGGTGCTTATTGAACAAGTGTTTAGCATGCATGCTATGATTTAGCCTTTAAATATGTTGTTCTCCATCTCCTTTTGAAATCGGGAACCAGCCCTTTTACTTCCATGACTGCCATACATCAGGACCCTCTCTTGTCCCTCTGCTGCTGACATATGATGAGCAACGTATTTATTGCAATCTAACTGCAATAAATATAATAGCATCATGTAAATCGGGAGAGTTGTAGAAGTCCACATTATAGTGGTGATTATGGTGATAGTAGGATGGTAACCAGTTACTGGAATTCATCTGTCAGGACCTGAGCCACTTCAACTTACACAGAAAGCGGTTCTGGTTCTGATCCAGTCCCTTGCCATCTCCCTTCTGGACAATTGCAACGCACTGTTGCCTGGGCTCCCCGCTCGTCCCATCAAGCCCTTGCAACTGATCCAAAAACGCTTCAGCAAGTCTTGTTTTCAACCTTCTCAAATTCACCCAAGTCACCCCTCTCTTCCGCAAGCTCCATTAGATTTCAGCTTGCGTTCGCTACAAGACCATAGTGCAGCAAAGGGAGGTGCACCTCCCCACCCACTGGCTATGGTTAAACCCTACAAACCTTCCCGTGAACATCAATCTGCCACTTTTGTCTCTTGGCCACCACCAGCTCAGCCAAGGCAAAACTCTTCGGTCTTGGCACCTCGATGGTGGAACAAAGTTTCCCTTGAAGCGAGAACAGCAGAGTTCCTGCCAATCTTCCATAAGCGGCTGAAAAACGACCTCTTTGATGAGTATCTTAATTAACTTGTGCATTCCCCCACCCAAAAAATAAAAGCTCTTGACTTTGATTTCTCTGGCACTGACTTTGCTAACTAATGGCTTCGATGAAGGAAAGAGTACTTAGTGTGATTGTCACATGTTGGTTTTCCAAGACACCTTAAGAGGAATGCACTTATAATTCTCTCTGGATAAGAGCATCTGCTAAATGAATAACATGTAAAAATGTAAATATGGTCGATGTATTGTTTCATGCCCTTAGTTTATGTCTCTGTCCATTTGACTGAGACAACATCTAGTAGTATGACTGATAGCAAAAATAACTTTAAATATTACTGTGGTCAAGACATTACTGGTTTCAGAAATATAGCAACAAATTAAGAAACCACAATGCCATAATGACAGAGAAAAAAATCCAATCATTTTGGCCAAAGGAAGTCACTTTAACTATAATGACCTATTTTTGATAGCAAAATAGCCTAGACTGATGTATTGTATTCTCAGGCTTGAAGCCCTATTTTAGTTTAGGTTCAAGCAATTTAGATTAGCAAGCCCCCAACAGAGTCTATGAAATGGTTTGAGCAGATAACACTAAACATGGACCAGAGAAGACATGGGGTTAAAGAATATCAACACCAAGAGCTGCTGAAAGAAGTGAAATTCAACTTCTTGTAATTACCCTAGTACTGCTGCCATTGAGGGGTCCTGTAACCTCCTTATTACTGTAGCTAGCTGCCGTTGAGGGGTCCTGTAACCACCATTGTACTGTAACCAGCTGCATTGAGGGGTCCTGTAACCACCATAGTACTGTAGCTAGCTGCCTTTGAGGGTCCTGTAACGTACTTATTACTGTAGCTAGCTGCCAATGAGGGGTCCTGTAACCACCATAGTACTGTAGCTAGCTGCCATTGACGGGTCCTGTAACCACCATAGTAATGTAGCTAGCTGCCATTGAGGGGTCCTGTAACCACCATAGTACTGTAGCTAGCTGCCATTGAGGGTCCTGTAACGTACTTATTACTGTAGCTAGCTGCCAATGAGGGGTCCTGTAACCACCATAGTACTGTAGCTAGCTGCCATTGACGGGTCCTGTAACCACCATAGTAATGTAGCTAGCTGCCATTGAGGGGTCCTGTAACCATCATAGTACTGTAGCTAGCTGCCTTTGATGGGTCCTGTACACTTCTTATTACTGTAACTAGCTGCCTTCGATGGGTCCAGTAACCACAATAGTACTGTAGCTAGCTGCCATTGAGGGGTTATGTAACCACCAAAAAGTTGTAAGAACAGCTACTCCTAGCCCGAATAATGAGATCTTTACCAACAATACAATGATTCATATTATTTGCCTGTTCATAAACATTTCCAAGAAAATCTTGGCAAAAATCCAGGTATTGATTCAACATTGTTTACTACGTCCAGTAAGACAATATGCAATGTACAAGTGTGCAGAATGTTCCAGGAGTCAACAAGGCAATACTGTTTAAAAAAATGAAACCTAAACAAATCTAATGAGTAAGCTGGAATCTTAATGAATCACCAGCAGTCCTGACACCTACTGCAACACTGCCTATCAGAACAGCCGCTCTCTCTACATTACTCATCCGTCGGTGACAGAGTTCAAATCCCCCATCATTAGTCTGTGATGGGTTGAGATAGCACTTACAATAAAACACAAGCATGACCATCTCCTATTAGTTCTGTGCAGAGGAGCAATCTAGTGTTTTGAATCTGACTCAGCAAACACAGAAAGGTGGAGGGACAGAAGGGAAAGGGAGGAGAGGTTTGGATAGAAAGAGAGAGGGTATATTGAGAAAAAGAAAGGGAATGGAAGAGGCCCATTGACATGTCTACAGCGAGCCGTCCCGTTGCCATGATCTATTAGGTTGAGGGGCGGTTGGAGCAGCAGCACATAATCCCTTCCCGGCACCGGTCAGCTAAGAGGACATCACGCTGTAGCCTGTGACAAATCAAAGGACACCTATCTTCTGAATTGACTTCCAGTTCAAGCTGACGTGTTCATGCACTGAAGGTGGCCAATGGAAGACTCAAACGGATGACCATGCAGTTAGTACAACACCCAATTGCCACAAACAAACAAGTAGTTATGACTTCCTCTTACCACAGCGTTGTGGCCAACGTGTTACTTGTATCAGGGAATTGGGTGTCAACAGGGTGTATGGAAAGAGTAACACTATGCTATTATTTCTGGGGGAACAAGACAGTTATGTATTAATCAGAGAAAATTCCCTCCCTAGCTCTCCGCACCGTTTAGTACTCAACAGCAACTGCTTATTGGTGCAAAAGTATCAGGAAGCAGTGCAACTGTTTAGTGAGATGTTGAGTCCATAATAGCTTCCACCAGCTGTCAGATAATACAGAGAAAGGAGAGTTTGAAGCAGCCTTTAGTGAGGAAGGCTTCCCCGGGGAATCTGCCCTGAACTTTCCTGAGATACATTGCTTATGTGTTTCAGGACTGTTGCATTGGATCCACTTCAAAGGCAAAGTGGATATCCAGGTATATTAGGTTCTGCACTACATTATCCTAGTAATCGATGTATTCACAGGTAATCCAAATGTCATTGTAATAGCAATTTATTATTCCAATTTTACTTTTCACAGGTACGTACATGTATTGTTTTATTGAAAAAGTAAGTTGTGCAAAGTGGTCACTTTGTGTCTAATGCAGTAATGCATATTCTTATGCATAATCCACGATTTTGGTGAACATGTATCGTCTTTGTAGCAGTGATAGACGCATCAGAAATTCGGTAAACTGAGCAAATGATTCAATGAGAGCAGTTTGCACACAGAAAATAAAGCAAAATTAGTATTCCCACATGCATAATAGACTGATTGTTATTCAAGCAATTATATTCAGAGACATTTCCATTTTCTAGTCAAAACAGAGAGAGAGCAAGCTAAGTGTAGTCTGTAAAAATTCAGCTAAATTATTCCCAGTCAGAGACTGGAGAGGTAGGACACAGATGCACATTAGGAGATGAATAGCATACCAGAACCCAAAAACTAAATGGAAATCAGATGAATCACCAGCAACTACATCCTCTTCACAGGTTAGAACAGCATATTCCAGTTTAGGGTCATAATATGAGGAGATAACTATACTGCAGTCTTACACGTACTTGAGTGCAAAAAAACACTGAGTTATATCCAACTCATTGGGCAACATTGCCGGTAAGGTTTTAGACAAACAAGTATCAT
>JACXGK010003917.1:0-41554 GCA_016801125.1 Novumbra hubbsi | reverse complement strand
CCGTCGGTGCAGGCCCACCTCCGTCGATGCCGTGGGGTTTGGCGGAGTGCCCGTATTGCGCTGCTGCGCGCCTCCGAAACATCCAAGCGGATGGCCGACCGGCACCGTACCTCTGCTCCCTCCTACGCGCCTGGTCAGCGAGTGTGGCTGCATGCCAAGGACCTGCCCCTCCGGGTCGAGTCCCGGAAGTTGGCACCTCGTTACATGGGGCCGTTCCAGGTGGTCTCTCTCGTTGGTCCGTCGGCCGTCCGCCTGACACTGCCTCTGTCCATGCGAGTACACCCTGTTTTTCACGTGTCTCAACTGAAACCGCTCTCCACTAGTGCTCTCTGCCCCGCAGCTCCTGCGCCCCCGCCTCCGCGGATGATTGACGACCACCCGGCCTATACTGTCCGTCGCCTCCTGGACATGCGTCGGCGTGGTCGGGGATTTCAGTATTTGGTTTATTGGGAGGGTTACGGCCCGGAAGAGCGCAGCTGGCAGCCAAGCTCACGCATCCTGGATCGCTCGCTCATCAGCGATTTCCGCCGTGCCTATCCCGGCCGTGTCGGGCGTCCGCCAGGTGGCGTCCGTTGAGGGGGGGGTCCTGTCAGGATTCCACCCTGAACTGCGCGCTGCTGGTCCAACTGCACCCTCTGGTGGACTATGAGCGCGGTGCGCCTGTCAGTCAAAACACTCCCAGTCATTAAGCACCTGGCCTCTCCACACACCTGTCCCTCATGAACTCATTATCCACCCTACTTAGCTTTCTGCCTTTCGACTTCCCCTTGTTGATTCAAACCAAGTACAACGCCAGTGTTACTCCAGGCTACGTATTTAGTTAGCAGACCTCTCCTCTACTTGTAGAGTTTGGCTTTCAAGCCTTCTTTGTTTTCCCAGACACTTTTATAAGTATTTAGGATTTATCTTCATGACCGTTTCGCCTAACTTGTATAACGAGTGAAGCAGTATAAACGGCCATTTCACTCCACTACCTCACGGATTCATCCGAGATCCTTTGTCGTGCTATTGGGTCCCTAATCTCACTCAGTTCCCCTGCGGGACCTTACAAATACATATTACATGTCCAATAAACCGGACACATTTAGCATTCAATTCTAGGTAGCCGCCAACAAAATACATGCTGAACGCACAACGCTGTTTATGGAAAGATGAAAGTAGGCCGGCTGGTCAGCGGTTAGCGGACAATATTGTAATGCGTTTGCAAAAAGGAGATGTAAAGTGAGCATTCAATGTTCAGGGAACAAAACTTGTGAGCTCTGCCAGACATGTTAGCGATTTGACTTGAGACCAAATCAATTGATTTACGATGCGGTCTTTAGGTGGGGGGTGGGTGCATTCTTTACTAGCTCAAGCAAAGAAACAAAGAAACCCTGAGCAGAATGCAATTCCCCAAGACTAACCTATTAGAGTATCCAATAATTACACACACCCATTCGATTGCTAATTTTCATATCAGGTGATTTTACACTAACATTTCAAACATTGTAATTTTAATAGTTCCTCCTTGTCCTGCCTATTGTGTAGTAGGGAGATGATTGAAAATGAAGGTTAAGCTATTATGTAAAATGCATTATATTTATTTTATAATGCGTTATTTTCTCCGCCACTTTTTAGTGTACAATATAATAATAACACATATAGCTGCCAGCAGCAATTTGGGTTACTCCAAAAAATTTGGGACAATTGGAAAAGCAAATTTGAAGTTGTAGCACATTGTAGTTACTGCAATCGTTACACCCTTTCCTCGAAAACGGAGCAACACTGAATCAAAACACTTTGACACAAGATAACAGACACCCAAAAGTTTCGGCATTGACTTCAGATCCGCACAAGAAGCGCCATCTAGCGACAATTACGTGTCAGTAAATACGTCCCTGTCTGTAGACTCATGGGCAAATTTTGCCCAAACGCGCTTTAGGGCGGTAACAAGGGCTCGGCACTTCTAGTGTTAACAAGCTCTGTTTCATGTTTCCTGAATGATAGATCACGGTCTACCCAAATACCAAGGTATTTGAATGCAGGTAAGTGAAAACTAAGTGGCCCAGTCTACAAAACATCTACATTTTGGGTCCCTGGTCAGGAAACTCCCCAGACCTAATCCCATTAAGAACTTGTCGTCAATCCTCATGAGGTGGGTGGATAAACAAGAACCCCACATTTTTTTTAAATGGCAAAAAAAGGCAAATTCTGACAAACTCCCAAGCATTGATTATACAAGAATGGGCTGCCATCAGTCAGGATCTGGGGCAACTGCTGTATAGTAGATGTATATACCCTGCCTGTATGTGACAAAAATGTGGTTGCTATTTACCAACAAACCTTCAAGTGGGTGGGATTTTGTAAATATAAGAATATTTTTTGAGAAACCACTAATCGTATTATAAACCAACTGTGTGCACATGTTCAGAATCTTTACCGGACATTCAGTGTGCAAGCATTTTCAGATTGACCTTGGGTGCAATGTCCAACCAGACCACTTTGCAAGCACCACTCACTCCTTTTGACATAAGGACAAAAATTTTTTGGGATAGGTCTATTTCCATGCAATAGGCATTAAAGCTGCAAGCAACATTTATTTGGTTATTTAATTGCAAAAATGTTCCTTGGGATGATTGTGACCGTTTTACCTCTTTTCAAGACAAATATCAAGCAGTAGGAGTGTCATGCGTTCATTAAAAGATTAGTAATTTTCAGATCGAGGAAACTCGAGGTTTGAGAAGAAAATGACCAAGTCTTGATTAGTAGGGTTGAGATTCAGATCTCGGGTTGTCAGAGCATTTCCTGTGACCATGATTAGTTCGACAAACTTAACAAAGACAATAATTTGACTCTTATGTGGTGGTCATGACAGGATGTCCAGGAACTCTGATATTCATTTATGGGAGAGACACAATCCCTCTATTCACATGATGAGCACCCCAAGGTTTTCAATTATATATGGAAAATACGTTTCCGATATGATAACTATCACATTTTGGCCTCTATTGCGATCACATGTGGGCCTCAAAACACAGGACATCTATGAATGAATACAGTGGCGCCAGCAGGACCACTGTACTGCAAAAGATCTGCCCGTCCACTTGTAGGCTGTTTAATGTCTTGGTTCCAACACATGCATTTATGCAGTCTACTCAGCTAGCGAGCCAGAGAGGGATTGATTCCTGTTGTTTTAACAGCCCAGAGAAACTTTTAATAAAATGTGACTTTAAGTGCAAAAGTAACATATTTCATCTTTGCAGCATCATCATAAGAACAGTTTGGCCTAAAGTTAGTAACAACAATATGTACAAGCAAGACCAGGAAGACAACTTTTTTGCACACAAAATACTGGTATGCTAAAGCAAACATTTCCAAAGGCAGTAATAAAATAGGTGCCAACAATGTTGAACATGCAAAAACGTATAGCCACTAGCCAGTGACGTTGACACAAATCATTGGCCTTCAAATGTCAAACGGTTTGAGTGTTCATTTGTTTAGGGTAATGTTATTACACAGACAAAAATCCATCTCAAGCACTTTACCCAATAATAAAATAATCCAAAAACAGGATCTGCTGTTATGACAATTTTATTTTTAAGAAACATATCAACATGTAAAATAAAAATCACAAAATAAATCATTCAACAAAAAAAATACTTATTGTGTGTAGGATTACAGCTGCTGGTGCCACTGAATGTATACATTGTGTGACATTCCATGAAAATTTCCTCATATCAGTTTGCAAATTTGGAAACCTCAATTGATCCCCTGTGTGGGAAACCAACAAATGCATGCACTGGTTTTTTTAGATTTCATGGTTGTCAAAATAGAATTTGAAGTAGAATTATGATACCATTATGCGTGTAGTTTGGGCATGTATGCAAAACCATTGTTAAGTAGCAGCTGTGTTGTTTAACTGACCGGCCTGGTTTAAATAACTGGATGACCATTATTCATTGATGCCAAATGTAGGGCCCTATGGTTTCCGCAGTGTTTGTGTGGTAGATGCCTTTCACAGAGAGGAGATCGCAACCAATAATGGCTTGGCAGATTTCACCTCCCTCTGGAGGGTCTGCGATCAGCAGTGGAGCAGCTTCTGTACCAGACAGTGGAGCAGCCTGAGAGGAGGCTCTCAGTGGTGTACTTGTAGAAGTTGGTGAGAGTTTTGCTGTTTTTGGGCTGTTTTTACTGCCAAGTCTGCTGGCAAGGACCAAGTGAGGTCCTTTTTGATGAACACACAGAGGAACATAAAGCCAAAAACTCCACTTCAGTGGTGTGTATAGGGGCGTGACCCCCCCCCCTCTGCCGTTTCTACAAACCCATTTTCTTAATTCTTGCACAAGTTGCGAGAGAGGTAATTGTGCTGGCACCATGTAACTAGTTCCCCTACCTCCTCTCTGTAAGCAGTCTTATTGTTGTTGGAGATGAGACACAAGATGGTGGTGTTGTCCGCAAACTTAAGGACGGCACTGTGATTGGCCACGAAGCCATGCATGAACTGGGAGTACAGGAGGGGACTGAGGACGCAGCCCCAGGATCCTGAACTTATCAACAAGCTTAGTGGGCACAATAGTGTTGAATGCTCAACTGTAGTCCACAAATTCCATCCTCACGTATGTGTTGCTTCCTTTTTACAGGTGGGAGAGGGCAGTGTGTGTTGTCAGGGTGATGGCATCATCCATAGATCAATTGGTGCGGTGTGCGAATTGGAGTGGGTCTAAAGTGTCAGGAAGGGTGGAGCAGATTTGGGTTCTGACCAACCGCTTGAAGCAATTCATGATGATACAGGTCAGTGTTAAAGGGTGTTAGTCATTCAGGCAGGTGATTTCTTTGGTACAGGAATAATGGTGGTTTGTTTGAAGCAGATGGGGACTGCAGACAGGGTGAGGTTGATTATAGAGTGGAGATCCTTTGCATGCTGGCTAGCGCTCTAAGGACACAGTCTGAGGTGCCCTGGTGACTTCCATGGTTTACTCTTTGAAGAACTCCCCTCACGTGGGCCGTGGGTAGGGACAGTTGCAGTGCAGTTATCTTGGTCATGGTGTTTGTCACCTCAAACCTTGCATAGAAAGTGCTGAGCTTGTCGGGGGGGGGGCGGCAGGCTGGGAATCATTGCCGTTTCTCCCATTATAGTCTGTGATGTGTTGCAGTCACACCACATGCGTCTGGGGTTGGAGCTGTGGTAGTTAGACTCCAACTTATCCCTGTAGTCTCTTTTTGCATCTCCAATGCACTGTGATCTGAGCTTAGCCTCGGACATTAGCATTTTTCCAGGGCATTTGATTCGATTAATAGATTTGTTTAGCACACATATTGTTTAGCACACTTGTAGTAATTATAGCATTATATTTTGACTCTTGGAAGAGATCGCTAGCAATTGGCTTAAACTGCACAATTTACATTAAGGTTAGCATTGGCCCGTTAGCTTTGGCACCCAGTCTCTGCACAAAAACAATGATATTTAAATGTTTTCCTTTAAGATGTATCTTCATTCTTCCGATAGTTATTCTAGTATTTCGTTAAGTATAGCGAAATCAATCTAGTGAGGCTTGCAAAAATGGTGTGTCTTAAAAAATGCTGCATCTTCAACTAACTATCTGTAATTCAGGGGCGGGAAATAACAATTTCTGGAATCCTGATTGGATGAAACTAACGTAACTATCCTTTTAGATTTCACAGAACATTTTCTTCATTATGTGACCTGTGTTACACTTTTCTTTTGACAAAATACCATGGTTGAAGTCAGTACCATTGTCACTGCATAAACAGTAATGTAGCAAGCTAACATTACTTGTAAACTTCAGTCCTGGCAGCCGTTTGCATGGCCTCATTCTGGAAAGTTTGCTTCCATAAGTTGCTAGGCAACCGACGTTCAGTGTGGCTAGCTACCCTTTGGCTAGTGTGGCTATGTTTTTGCCACAAAAACGTAAATATTTCCTAAACCTTGCAATAAAACCTTCCACAAAACAATTGCAACACAATCGGAAACGAGACTCACATTTTGATACCTGTCATGTCTCCGTAGTGCAAGAACTGTAGGAGGAGTTTGGGTGGCTATAATAATAAATATATAAATAAATACGTGATTACATAAAGTATGAGGGCTCCCCCACTTAATAAGGTAAGAGCTACATTTGCTATACTGCCTTTAGGTATCTATTTCCTGTGTTAGAAACACAGGAAGCTTCACATATTACTACCTCTTTCTCCTTGCCATTAACACAACCACTAACCATCTCATAAGTGTATTAATACACATGTTAGAAGTACAATGTGTCTCCCGTTACACACACACCTATTGCTTTTACATTGAATGTTATAACACTGCAATACAGAAGTGAGAGCACCAGCTAACTATACAGAGTACAAATCCTAATTAAGTTGACTACATAATATGTAGTACAAACAGAATACAATGATGTGCAAACCATTTATCTCTATTTTTAATTTTAAATACTACAAAGACAACATATCAAATGTTGAAACTTAAAAATGTTAATTGTTTTTGGAAATGGAAATGCATGTAAATTTTTTATTTGATGCCAGTGTAAAAATTGTTTACAAAGAGGCATCTTTACAGGGTTCATACAGTCACGGTTATCCTCGAAATTTCAAGGAAATAGAAATGTGTTTTCCAAACCTCACGTTTGTGTGCTTGCTGAATAACAGTTTGTCAAAGGTTTTTAACTCTAAAGCTTGACACCTTTCACCTCTTGAGCTCGTCATATCTTTTACCTCACACCCTGTACTGTATTCCAATAGTAGCCAGCTAACAGAACATAGACAGCACCCTAGCTACAACTCACTAAGAAGCAATGCTGGGAAAATGCACTTTCAACAATGCCTGGCTACACATGCCCCAATAATTGTTGTGGATAGGTCTAAACCAAGCTCTGGAGAAAATGTATAAACCACTGCACCTTATTTTTTCCTTTCCAAATAATTTGACAACAAAGGTTTTGAGTGAGGAACAGATGTGTTCAACTTGCAGTGGCCTCTCAAATTGAACCCTTTTCCTTTTCAACTTTTTTGTAAAGGAGAGAAAAAGGTGCAGTGGTCTCTTATTGTTTTATATGGGAGTCATCCATGGTTTCTAGACAGCAATTGCAGCCTTAGGTCTTTTTGAGTGTAATGCTTTATGCGAGTGTTTCTCAATGGGAGCTTTCAGAGGAGGACTAGGGTGCTGGAAGCAATATTTAAAATTGGGGGCTGGTTTGGGGGGGGGGGCATTTGTTTTACACTGAAGATTTACAACAATAGGCATTTACATTAATTTCATTTCATTATCAACTGCTTGCAAAAACCTGTGGACTACAACATTAAAACCTGCCTGTTTATGCCACTGGACGAGATGTTGCCAAAGCATATGAAACAAAACTAGCCTATACAATAAAACATAAACTATATTCTACAATCAGACACCTGACAAGCGGATCACCACACAGCCATCTTTTCATTAACTTTAAAGTTTTTATTAAACATTAACATCATTCATCTTTAAGTCTATAAATGAAAGAAAACATGAAAGCACAAAACATGGAACATGAGAAAGATTTGTTTTGTCTTGAATGGCACAAAACAATGTCAAACCAAACATAAAATATGCAAAATTATGCCGTAAAAGAGGTATCGACATTAAGGCTGGTCTGCTTGTCCGGGACAAGCACATTTTATGTTTGGACGAGAGAACTTCCTCTTGTAATTGGCTGACGGTTGTCCATATGTATTAATATCGGCCAAAAAATGAATTCCCCTTTCGGTTATCCGATCAGAAAAGTAAAAATTGTGGTTGTCTATTCCTGGTACAAGCTATGCCAAGCCACATTCTGCGGCGTCGCTTGTATCAGAAAAAAAAATGTGTTACCCCACTGCCCGCGAAAGTGCCAAACCCCTTGACTCAACTCAAGTTTAAGTTGCTTGTGGACAAGCTCAAGATGTTCCTTCAAGCTCCTAAATCTGTCCAGGTGCCGGGAGAGCGGAGAAACGCAAAATAACGGACAAAAGGACATTGGAATCTAAAAGGGCAAGAACATTTCTATAAAATAAATGGAAGAATTCCCTGCTTTCCCATCTAGTTCACTCCAGGACTTTAAGGGGATATGGACATGTTCTTTCAGAATTGACCATCTTTGAGGAGCTGCTGAGAATGACTTGTACAGCTGTTGTACAATCCCAAAGAAGTTTGTTGCATCAATGGACTTGTTGGCAGAGCCAGCCACTCCTGGGGCAGCCACATGTAACTTCATAGCAATCAATGCCGTTCGGTTAGCAGCGAGTTTCTCTGCAGTTACTCGCGCACCTTAAATGTAATTTGACAGGTATTCTGAACGGGGCCCCCTGAACCGCTTACTTTGCTTATGCCTGGGGCCAGCCCTGTATATTAGTAGAATTGGATGCTCACCGCAGTTCAAGTCTCGAACAGTCAGAAAAGTGTCACGTTAACTTGGATACACAATGCTGTTTGATGAGAGCCTGAATCACCACTGACATGCACATGAGGATATAGGATGGCAAAAATGAATTCAGAATTCATGGGACATTTCACTTGCTAATGATATACATAGAAAGTGTGCAAGGCATTTACCCTATGAGTTGCATGTAGTGATATATGCAAGACAGTAGTTCAAAGAAGTGCATTAATGTAACTCATTATGCTAGGGAGTGGAGTTGGTCAGTGGCGGTGGGGGGTAATCTGCCCTTGTTAATGATGCCAGCTGCTAATCTCCTACCTGTAGATGGACTCATCCTCACCAGAGATGAGTCCAATGAGTGTGGTATCATCTGCGAACTTCAGAAGCGTGACGGATTGATGACTGGAGGTGCAACTGTTGGTGTACAGCAGTGGTCACCAAACTTTTGAAGCTCAAGATTCTCAAAATGTGATCTGAGATCTACATGAGATCTACCAAAAAACATCACATTTCATATTAAAACAATCACCATCCTTCTGTCTGTACGCAAGAACATTGACAGACGTACTTACAAATTACTTACAGACTTACAGAATGCAAATTAAATCTGTAAGCTGCGATGTAGAGGCTAAGCAAAACATAGCGATTAACCAGAGCGTCCATAGCAATTGACCAGATCGTGTGAAAAGAGTTTCTGTAAACAGTAATAGGACATTTTGAATCAGTTGAAAAAAATTCAAATGAGAAATTGGCTGACTTCCGCATTTGATTGGCTGTTACAGACCAATTATATAAAAAAAAAATAAAAAAAAATTATTTGAGGCTTTTTTAACAAAACCGAAAAGTAGTGGAAAATCTGTATAACTGCATATTACGTCATGAAGTGTGTTGAACTAGACTTGATCCAGGGAATCCAACAGGACCTCGTTTCTGAAAATTATTTCGATAAAACGAGTAGGTATAACATATTGTATTGTTTAGGTGGAAAATCTAAAATTTTATTATTCACTAAGAAATAACATTTAGGAAAACATCGTTCACGTCAGGATCGCGGTCCATCTATAAAATGTATTATATTCCCCAGCTCTACTTATTTCTATGTAAAATCTATTAGGCTTATAAATATGTTTGAATCAACCTAGTTATCAAGGGTAAACTAATGCTAGCTAACGCAAGGTAAAATCACTACCTTTTGTTTATAGTTTACTTTTTAATTGAAATCATAACCCTGGCCTTATAAGGGTCCACGATGGCTAGCTAGCTATCTATCTCTATCTATAGTGACAGCTATAGAGCTCTTATTTAAATGGTCAATCAGAGTAATATGACACCCGGGTTGGTATCATAATTCCATTCAATTGGGATGGGAATTTATTTAGCTTGTTAAACTAAAGAATCCAGCATGTGAAAACAATTGCTGACAATGAGTGTCTCAGACACCTCATCTAGTGGTTAAAATCTTTAGAATTATATTACAGATTTTTTATTAAATTTAAAAACATTAGTTACATTTATAGGATTTTGAAGCATTTCTTTATATTTTTTTTAAATTAATAATTGCCCCAGAAAAACCTTATGGCTGAGTTATTGGGTCCCTATTGCACATATTGTTGTGATGAGAGGGATTTATCTTTCTGTTTTATGGCTGTAACACAGACAGGGTGAGCACCACTTTGTGGTTTATAAAGAAATCCTTGCATTTTTGTTGTATTGTTTTTGTCTACATACAGTGGGGCAAAAAAGTATTTAGTCAGCCACCAATTGTGCAAGTTCTCCCACTGAAAAAGATGAGAGAGGCCTGTAATTTTCATCACAGGTACACTTCAACTATGACAGACAAAATGAGAAACAAATCCAGAAAATCACATTGTAGGATTTCTTATGAATTTATTTGCAAATTATGGTGGAAAATAAGTATTTGGTCACCTACAAACAAGCAAGATTTCTGGCTTTCACAGACCTGTAACTTCTCCTTTAAGAGGCTCATATGTCCTCCACTCGTTACCTGTATTAATGGCACCTGTTTGAAATTGTTCTTAGTATAAAGGACACCTGTCCACAACCTCAAACAGTCACACTCCAAACTCCACTATGGCCAAGACCAAAGAGTTGTCAAAGGACACCAGAAACAAAATTGTAGACCTGCACCAGGCTGGAAAGACTGAATCTGCAATAGGTAAGCAGCTTGGTGTGAAGAAATCAACTGTGGGAGCAATTATTAGGAAATGGAAGACATACAAGACCACTGATAATCTCCCTCGATCTGGGGCTCCACGCAAGCTCTCACCCCATGGGGTCAAAATGATCACAAGAACGGTGAGCAAAAATCCCAGAACCACACGGGGGTACCTAGTGAATGACCTGCAGAGAGCTGGTACCAAAGTAACAAAGCCTACCATCAGTAACACACTACGCTGCCAGGGACTCAAATCCTGCAGTGCCAGACGTGTCCAGGCTCGTCTGAAGTTCGCTAGAGAGCATTTGGATGATCCAGAAGAAGATTGGGAGAATGTCATATGGTCAGATGAAACCAAAATAGAACTTTTTGGTAAAAACTCAACTCGTCGTGTTTGGAGGACAAAGAATGCTGAGTTGCATCCAAAGAACAGCATACCTACTGTGAAACATGGGGGTGCAAACAACATGCTTTGGGGCGATTTTTCTGCAAAGGGACCAGGACGACTGATCCGTGTAAAGGACAGAATGAATGGGGCCATGTCTCGTGAGATTTTGAGTGAAAACGTGGCTGAGTTTTTCAGCATGACAATGATCTCAAACACTCCGCCCGGGCAATGAAGGAGTGGCTTCGTAAGAAGCATTTCAGGGTCCTGGAGTGGCCTAGCCAGTCTCCAGATCTCAACCCCATCGAAAATCTTTGGAGGGAGTTGAAAGTCCGTGTTGCTCAGCAACAGCCCCAAAACATCACTGCTCTAGAGGAGATCTACATGGAGGAATGGGCCAAAATACCAGCAACAGTGTGTGACAACCTTGTGAAGACTTACAGAAAACGTTTGACCTCTGTCATTGCCAACAAAGGGTATACTACAAAGTATTGAGATAAACTTTTGTTATTGACCAAATACTTATTTTCCACCATAATTTGCAATTAAATTAATAAAAAATCCTACAATGTGATTTTCTGGATTTGTTTTCTCATTTTGTCTGACATAGTTGAAGTGTACATATGTTGAAAATTACAAGCCTCTCTCATCTGTTTCAGTGGGAGGACTTGCACAATTGGTGGCTGACTAAATACTTTTTTGCCCCACTGTAGTGGTGGTGGTCATACTGTTTCAAGTATAAGTGTATATATCTCAGTCAAAAACTGGGAGAGGTGTTGATTTATTGATTTGCTTCCTGCTGTTTAATAAAAGGCCAGATGTTTTGCTGTATAGGAATCCTACTTTAAGTCTCGACTTTCCCTTCAACACAATTGTTATATATGTTTGCTCTTCCTCAATCCAGATGCCTTACTGTATAAGCCAAAGAACTGCTTCTGAGATTTTTGAAAATGTTATAGTATTACATCACAATTGATTGAGGTTCCCCAATATTGTGTTTACGCTGTGACAGAACATTCTATTATCTACACCACTGGTGTAAAAAAGGCCTGAAAGGCCTCCAACACAGGAAAGCTGACATTTTGGCTTTTTGATTGCTATGCTTACTAATTGAAAAGCAATAGGTATTTGCCTATATGAAGAGTCAATGGTGTGATTGTTTGTTTGAGTTTAGCGTTCTGAATGGCAGTGAACACAAGATTTTATGAAGCCTGGGCAAAATGTAGAGAATTTGCTAAACGTATGGTATAGCAGTGCAAAATTTGAGATTTTGTGAAGAACTGGTGTAAGATAAGGTACATGAGTGTCAGCTTTTGGCCATTTTGTCTCAACTTTCAATGTTAATGTGTAAGCAATTGAGAAAAACTGTACATAGTCAACATATTGGACAACATGAGTTATTTTAGTATTTATGGCATTTGCATGGTATCTAGGTATGTACAGTGCATAATTAGGATACAATTTACTGTAAAATAAAAAACCTATTTTAGCCTGTACAGGTAACAGGTTGCACAAACACTTTCTTGATGTTGGACCACAATTCTGAAATAATTGTGTGCAAGTTTTATTTGCATTTACTTGAACCAGCATTATGTAGGCTCTGAGGTTCAAACTGATAAGCAAATAACCAGTTGTCACTTTGTCCCTTTAAATAGAAATTGGTCAGCTGTGGAGACTGAGTCTCTGTGTGTGCTCGCACATATGCATTTTTTTGCTTGATAATCAGATGAACCTGTGAGTGGGTTTTGTGTTGTTGTGCGTGTGACCTGAGTTATGATTGTCTGTACATTGAGTCCTTGTCATATGTGATGCTTTGTCATAAAGTTCATCTTCAGTTCATCTTTATTCACTGTAATTACATGTATGCCCTGTGCCATACTATAACCACTGAATGACTCTGGACTCCAAAGCACCTGTTCCCATGACAACAATCTCAACCTTTTAGATCACTATGATGATGTGCTCTATAATATTATTGTGTGTGTGTGTTAATGTGTTCCTATGAGTATGCCCCATCAAAGAAATTGGTCCTCACAAGGTTTTTATTGATCCTGTGAAATGCAGTTCTGATTAACAGGTGAGGTTTAGGGAAACACAATCTTTTTATTATTATTAATGCAATCAACCTGGGGCATGGTGTTAGAATGCAAAGGCTGCAACATCTTTGATAAGGTGAGGCCAGGTTTTACATCGCTGATGCTAATGATGCCTAATCATCAAGCCAAACCCAACCTTCAAATGATTATTTGTGTCTGTGCTTGTAAGAGAATAACTAGCAGTCCCTGCATTCTTGTCTATGTGTGAGCCCTAGTTACATAATCACTCTCTTTAATCAGCATCACAGTTGCAGTGCTCACATCCGTGCATCCAAGAAACTCTGAACCATTTTCAGTACCACCTTGGATTTTAAAGGCAGACAGTGCTGCTGGATGGATGGTTTATGTTCATCTTGATTAACTGAGAGCTGAGATCTATGATCTCCAGTCTGGTTTCATGAGTGGGGATTGACGAAAGCAATAGTTATAAGCTGCTGCATCAGACTGAATGTGGGAGTACATTTGGATGGATATCAGTACTGCCGTCATTTAGATTACTTGCAAAGGACTGAAGTCAGAGCCCAGTCCCTGGCCCACATCTCCATTGTGATGTCCTTTCCTAGACAATATTGCTGTTTCTCTAAAATGGCTGCAACAAGTGAAGTAAGGAGACAGCGGGAATCTTGATCGCAGGAGACAACTAACTTGAAAATAATCAACAACTGTTTTGGATTTGTGGATTATAAAACATTCATAGCCTGTATATCTTTGGGGACCTTACAGATGCTACTGCATCTTTTGCCGGTTGTTTGATTCTGTCAGTTCCCACTTCAACAGTGTAACATAAACATTGAGAGATTAAAAGGTTAGAAAAAGATATTTTACAAATGACATAAGCTTTAGCGGTAGTGTAATATTAGATATTTGAATTTGATTGGCTGATTCAGAAGAAGAATGGTCTCTGACTTGGGCTGAGTTGCCTGAACATCAGTGCCTTCTATTCACATTTTAGGGCACCTTTTCCATTTCTGCTTCTGACACAGAATGCTCATTTAGGTAAACCAGTCAACCAATGACACGTTTTTCTTCATGCCAAATTTATTGTAATAATACGTGTGTAATTCAAACGCAGAAATTCATTTATAGGTATTTAGCCAAGCCAACTATGAATCTGTGACTATGCACTGGTCCTACGTTCATGCATTGGCACAACTCCGATATAATTCAGTTATATATTAATTGTTGTCCTTAACACTAGAAGCGCTGAGCCGTTGTTACCCCCCTAAAGCGCCTTCTGGGCGCTGTGTGCCCATGAGTCTACAGACAGGGACGTATTTACTGACACGTAATGGTCGCTAGATGGCGCTTCTTGTACCGGTCCAAAGTCAAGGCCGAAACTTTTGGGTGTCTGTTATCTTGTGTCATAGTGTTTTGATTCAGTGTTGCTCCGATTTTGAGGTTAGGGTGTAACGATTGCAGTAACTACAATGTGTAAAGACGCCGGTCTGGCTTGGTTTTATACGATATAATATTGCGCTCAATATTGCAGTTTGTATTGGTGGAATAATACAAATGGCAACGAAGGAAATATAAAGTCAAAATGACTTTGGCAACTGAACTGGTGATGTCAAGGAGATTGTCTTGCGCCTTCACCTTACTGTTGATCTATGGTCTGTCTTACGTTCTAAATTTCACAATAAATCGACCTGCTCACAAAACCCAAATATCACTATATAAAACAAGTGACATTTAAAAGAACAAAGTAAGAACATAATTCTAAACCTCTTACTTGTATATTTTGAATTAGGTAAATACCAAACATTCCAAAATGGTTGTGTCAATGGCTTTCCGGTGGTGCAGGCTTTCCTGCCTGTGACAACTTAAAATTTCCTTTTCTCCTTCCGCAATTTTCCAATTGTCCTAATTTTTTGGAGTAAACCCTAATTGCTGCTTGCAGCTAAATGTGTTATTATAATAATGTACACTAAAATGTGGCAGAGAACATAACGCATTATAAAATCTATATAATGCGTTTTACATAATAGCTTAACCTTCATTTTCAATAATCTCCCTACTACACAATAGGCAGGACAAGGAGGAGCTATTAAAATTACAATGTTTGAAACATTCATGTAAAATCAACTGATATGAAAATGAGCAACCGAAACCTGAATGATCTGGAGAAGGTCTGTATGGAGGAGTGGGCCAAAATCCCTGCTGCAGTGTGTGCAAACCTGGTCAAGAACTACAGGAAACGTATGATCGTATGATTGCAAACAAAGGTTTCTGTACCAAATATTAAGTTTTGCTTTTCTGATGTATCAAATACTTATGTCATGCAATAAAATGCCAATTAATTTCTTAAAAATCATACAATGTGATTTTCTGGATTTGTGTTTTAGATTTCGTCTCTCACAGTTGAAGTGTACCTATGATAAAAATTACAGATGTCTACATGCTTTGTAAGTAGGAAAACCTGCAAAATCGGCAGTGTATCAAATACTTGTTTTCCCCACTGTATGCCAGTGCCCCCTTAGCCATTATTCAGGTCCCTAACCCCCCTCATTAAATAGGATGTAGACTATTGGTCCTGATTATTAAGGATTTTTATTTGTATTATTGTTATGATTATTAATTTTGTTACTATTGGTATCATCAAAACTCCTCCAATAAACTAATCATTGAATGACAAACAGAAGTGTGTTTCTCAGGGAACAGAAATACCATGTGAATAGAAGTTATATGTACAGGTGTTGAAAACAGAAAAACTGAAATGTGACATTCAACTTAAATTAGGTTACAGCACCTAGTCAGATTGGCTAGAAATGTAACATTCAAATTTGAATATGTATCACAAACCACAGCCAATCAGAAACAGTTAGCAATTTAACATTTACATCTAAATTATACAACATGTGTGGGTTTTATCGCCTCACTTGAAAAAACTTGTTGAGCATTGGTTGGGATAACGTACAAAGCCATAACTAAGTCATTCAATTGAATACAGAATGCATGTTGTATGGTTCTGTGCCATGTTTCTGATATGTTGCTTTTGAATACCACTTCAAATTAAATTCAAATTAAACAACATTACACAAATACTGCCGTACCCACCGTTGTTAGAGCAGCAAGCCTACTGCTAACAATACTGGCTCTACTTCGCGGGACAGTCATCTGTGATACAACCAAAGAGAACTGACAAATACCGGGCGTTTGTTGGAGGCTTTTCGCAGCCTTTAGTTTTTTTGCATTTCTCACTGTTCATATGGGATTCCACAAATGTACTTCCTACTGTGCTACGTTTGAAAAACGTCTGGCAAAAAACAGTATGGTTTTACACCAATTTGCACTTTCCCATGCTACCCGCTGGAAGATTAGCCGTCAATCTCTACATTGTAGCTAGCTAAATTACCTAACTTGGTATTAGCTAGCTATCAACCTAACGAACAGTGTTGGGAGAAAGGCAGCCAACCATCTCAAGTGTCTTGTTGACATTTAACATGATTCTTTTGCGTCACCTCTTACAATGCAAACAGAACCTTTAAGACCTTTAAAAATAGGAAATAAGACACTTTAGATAAATCCATCTATCGGAAACCCTGTCTTTCATGTTTTTGTTTTCACATTTTATTTTAATTCATAGTTTCAATAAAGATAAATGTTGTTAATGTTTAATAAAGACTTAAAAGTCTGCGACAAGACTGATTTTATAACGCTGCATAGAAAAGTTGCAGTGCTGTCTGAGCTGAATTTATGCCTGTTGATGGTGTTGCTGTGATACACTTGTCAGGAGGCAGGTGTCTGGTTGTAGAATATTGTTCATGTTTTATTGTAAAGGCTAGTTTGTGTTCATATGCTTTAGCAATCTTTTATTGCAGTCATGTCAACAAAGTCACTTGTGTTTAAATGTGTGCTGGGATGCTGGACACTAATTTGCTTTCAGGGGAAATCCGACTACGGAATATCCCTCTTGTAAATGTGTAACCACTGTGATAACAAGGTGGTCAACATGTATCCCTTATAAATTAACACTTAACACTAGAAGCGCCAGAGCAGGCAAATTTTACCCAGTGAAGTTAAATCTTCGCTTTCGATCAAATTCCAGGACCCTGCTTTTTTTACTTTTTCTTAAATATGTGTGTTGTATCACCCAGTATTTTTGAATTTCCAAAATCACACTGAGAAAAGCTGATTCAAGGCTATTTAATTCCTGTTCAATCTTAAATTGCTTGTTCTGCCATTTTTATTCCCGCATTCCATGGTTGCAATTCTCTTTTCTATCAGCAGATGTCGCAAAGGCTCCCGTATACAAGTCTTCTGTTATTTAGAAATCTTTATAGTGTATAAATGTATAGATCAGGGGTATTCAATTATAACATAGAAAGGTCCAGCTAGACCAAAATAATTCAAGCAAAGGTCCAGAACGTCTTATTTGTGTTATGATTCAGTGCCATACATATTGAAGTAGTCTAGTAGTTGTATGTATGTAGAAAACAACTGTTTATTTTATTTTATTTGACTCTCAAATAAATGAATACATTTGTGATGATATCGGTGCAGTAAGAACTTAACGAGTAGATGAACCAGGCGCAGTGTCGCTTTACACAATACATGGCCAATAAACCAGACACATTTGGCATTAAATTCTGAATAGCCGCCAACAAAATACAGGTTAAATGCACAACCCAGTTCAGTTGCCAAATATTATGCTTGGTATTCTCAGCGACTTTGGTTCCCTGTTTTTAGGTTTGTTTCCAGTGCAGTGAAAACATAATTTTAAATTAACAACTGTTCCCAATCAAAGCGCGGTGTTGCGTTACACAATAAATGGCCAATAAACCGGACACATTTGGCATTAAATTCTGGGTAGCCGCAAACAAAATATATGTTGAACGCACAACGCTATTTATGGAAAGATGAAAGTAGGCCGGCTGATCAGCAGTTAGCGGAAAATATTGTTATGCGTTTGCAAAAAGGAGATGTAAAGTCAGCGTTCGTTCAATGTTCAGGGAACAAAACGTATGCGCTCTGCCAGACATGTTAGCGATTTGACTTGAGACCAAATCAATTGATTTGCGATGTGGTCTTTAGAGGGGGGGAGGGGGGGGGGTGCATTCTTTACTATTTGAAACACAGAAACCCTGAGCACAATGCAATTCCCTAAGACTAACCTATTGGAGTGTCCTCAAATTACACACACCCATTCGATTGCCACATCTTCATATCAGGAATCATATAGATTTTATAATACGTTATTTTCTCCACCACATTTTAGTGTACAATATAACAACACCAATTTGGGTTACTCCAAAAATTGGGGACAATTGCAAATTTTAAGTTGCAGCAGACAGGAGGGATCAAACCTTGAAGCCTGGGTTTTGTAGAATTCAAACTACTTCCCCCGAGTCCTGAATCAGAGAATGTCCACACGGTCAACTATTTCCAAAGTAAACGCCATTATTACAGATATATCTGGAGATCGTTCCCCAAAATACAGCTAGGAAGATATGAAGTCCGTTCACATTGGACACATTAATGTAGCCTATTCCCCCCTCAGTCATTGTATCGAAATTGATGAGTGCGCTTCCTGGGTGGGCGTGTTCCGTCTTGCAGACCCCATCTCCATCCATGGGGTCTGCAAGACGGAACACGCCCACCCAGGAAGCGCGCGTCGGAGGCCGACAAAGAAGTCAGTTGAGGGGGTAGGCTGGCGCCAGTAGATCTGACCTTGGCTAGCTCGTTTCCATCCTCCTCCTTGTCTGCATCTGTGAGTCCAGCTAAAAGGCCATAAACCTGTCTTCCTATACATGTCCTTGCCTCTAATCCCTTGATTTATAGTCCTACCTCTGGAATGTACTTATTAATATTTACGACCCCCAGCTGGCTAATTTCAGAGTATACGCCTTACCGGCACCGTTTGCTCCTAATAGCACACACACATCTAATCTTAACTAAAATATTCCACAAATCCCCCTTTTGATCTCTTCTCCGAGATCAACCAATTCGTCCTCCGGCACCGGGGGAGCCGAAGCCAACAGAGGCATCATCATGTGTGGGTCAGAGCCATCTCGCTTCTCCACAGCCGTGGTGATCACACGAATAATTAAAGCTCGAATGCAGGGAATACAACAACATCCACAGGTGACTAGAATCGCTGCAAAGGTCGCTAGAGATAGGAGTGAAAGTACAACCCCTTTCCACCGCCCCACTATTGAGCTCAACCATCCCTCCAACGGATTGTCCACCCCTGAGTGCTAATGCATGCTTTCGGATAGCGTCCGCAGCCCATCCAGCGCTTTGGTGACCGACCCATCCGGGGCGGTATTGTTAGGGATGAACGTACAGCACATGTCACCAAACATGGAGCAGACCCCTCCTTTCTCAGCTAGTAGCATATCCAGGGCCATACGGTTTTGCACCGCCATCAGAGAAGTAGGCCCCAGTTGCTCAGGGAGGCCTTCAATCGCATCCCTGGTCAAATTGGAGAGACGCAAGACATTATAGTGTACATAGTTTATACGGTCCACATTTTTGTTGGGAGTTACCGGAAATAGTGCAGAGAGAATCGGAATGTTTTCAAACCCAGCCGCAATTTGATCCGCTAACTTGTACTCATTTGGGACACCCCTGGGGACGCCAATGGCATCTATATAGGTGGGCGACCCCAGTGACAGGTCGAAGAGGGAGGTGTTACTCCTCTCGCGCAACACATGCCGCCTCCGGCGGTGGGTCAGTGTGCCAGTGGACTCCTTGCTGGGGCGTTGCAATTTGGCCCCCACCAGTACCAAAGGGGCACCCAGCCTTACCATCGCGCAGCTGGCCGAGACCCTGCCGGGAATACGAGCCACCAATAAATTACCACCACAGAGATAGTACAACCCCGCCCGAGCCCACCGTCCAAACGATCCTCCCTTGTCGTGGGTGGTGTTACACCATGCACTCGGGATGTTCCCATATGATTGAGTAGCTGGTTCCCCTCGAGTGAAATTAAAACAATGGAACCCATACTTAGGGCGGAACGGGGTGAACGGCCCGGGTCTGGTGGAATTATGAACTGGGGGAAAGAGCGCCGCTAAGGTGGAACAGGTGGGTGGCGACGCCATTTCCGTCAGGGCAAGCATGCAGTTAAATCCCCACTGGTCCTCTGGATACAGGGGTGCGGGTTCTGTGAACAACTGGGGTCTGGCTGAGGCACATGCCACGCAGCCTCCCAGGTGTTGTTCTTTAGCATTATTAGCCAACCAATCTAGCCAAATATTAGAGTCTGCGTACCCCATAGCACGTGATATAACCGTAAGGGGGGTCATGCGTGAGTAGTCAGTCATGACCACGGTCCCGTTCACGGGCTGGATCTGCTGGCCTGTGTGGGGAGTGCTGGCAGCGGTCCAACTCACCGCCACCAGACCCATCAAATCTTTTCCTGGCTGATCGGCCCCGATAATGAACGCCAGAGTATGTGGGTGACCTAGGTAATGTTTGGACTCGCCCACCACCCCTATAGTTACGGGAGGGCGCACCAACTCGCCGATGGACAGCGTGATGGGATTGCCTGTTGCACTGTAATCACGTTGTAGTGTAATTTTGGCCCACCCGTCCCTTTGTGACTCTGGTCTCCAAGCCGGTGTAGTCGAACACATCCCCCCACCCTGAGCACCACCCGTCTCCTGAACCGCCCCCTGTACAGATTGATTGTGCGGTTCAGGAGACGGGTGGTGCTCAGGGTGGGGGGATGTGTTTGACTACACCGGCTTGGAGACCTTCCCCCTACAGTTCAGTACTTAGGTCAAAAGAGAAAGAGGTGGTGGAGTTAGTGGGGTAATACAACTGGATTTGGCCGAGGCTCTTATCTCGGCCTGGGCAGTTGACCTCCTCTCCGCTACTGCTGAGCAGAAGGGCCAGGAGACTCCACAGGTGTGTCCACTTCATCCTGGTCCAGCGTCGGTTGAGTCTGGTCGTTCAGAATGTCCCCCAGGGACCTCTCGGGTGGCACTGCAGCGGTGCACTGGGACCAGTGATACCAGGTCTCGCCTTTCCCTCGTAGTCGCCCCGCGTGAGACGTCCGTTCCACCACCTTATACGGGCCGGTCCACCGTGGTTCGCTCCACTTCCGCTTGATCACCTTCAGCAGCACCCACGGAGTATCAGGAACGGTCGTTGGAGTCTCTCCTGCCCTCCGTTCTCCAACCTGTTGGGCAAAACCTGTAACGAGAGCTCGTAAATCATTAAATTGGGCCCTACTACATCCTGACGATCTCTCAGCGCCCAGGGATAAGCCTGCCCCCAGGCCAGGGAACTGTCTCCCTGTCAGTAGTTCGTAGGGGGTAAAACCCGTGGCCTGGTTCACTGATGCTCGTACTGACATGAGGGCTACGGGGAGTGCGTCAATCCAATTTAACCCTGTTGTAGCATGACTTTTTGCCAATTTGCTTTTTATGTTGCGGTTCATCCGTTCCACCCGTCCCTGTGACTGAGGGTGGTAGACGGTACCAAATGAATGATACAGGCCCAACATGGCCTCTACTTGCTGAAGGTGTTTGTTTTTGAAATGGGAACCGTTGTCAGATTTCACTCTCTCAGGGAACCCGTGCCAGGGGATGTAATGGTTGATCAGACACTTCACCACAGTAGAGCTGTCCTCCTTCTGGGCCGGCCACGCCTCGGGCCACCCTGTGAATGTATCTACACACATGAGAACGTACTTAAAACCCCTCACCCGTTCCCCCATGTCTGTGTAATCGATTGTGATCTCGTGTCCAGGCCGACACGTCAACGGGAAGGTGCCCATTTCAGGATGTATAGTGGGGCGCACATTGTGATGTGTACATACCGCACAGTGGTCTACAAAGTGTTTTACCATGACTTTCAGGAACGGGTGCCACCAGTGACAGAGATTTCTCAGTGTCTGCGCTGGTCCGACGTGACCCGGGCCATGGGCCTCCAGGATCGACGTCCGTCTCAGTCTGGGTGGTAGGGCCAGACGACCGTCTGGTCCCCTCCAGAGCCCCTCGACATGGGTGGCCCCTCTCTCCAACCACACCGACTTTTCCTGTGGGGAGGCTGCCTCCTGAGAAAACTGAACATGCTCTTTAGACAACGGACCCGTCATTTCGGGCAATTATCGTACCACTAGGGCCTACCATATACCCCGCCGCCCTTTTGGCTGCCTGATCTGCTGCGTCATTACCCCTGGCCACCATAGTGCCTGACACATCGTGTCCCTTACATTTCAGCACTGACACCTTTTGGGGTTTCAAAATTGCCACTGCCAATGCCCTCATCTCTGGCTCATGTTTAATAGGTTGGTTCCCTGCTGTCAGATACCCTGCCCGTTCCCACTGCGGTATCTCGACATGTATTGCTCCCACTGTGTATGCTCAGTCAGTGTAAATGTTCACCACTTTCCCTTCTGCTTTCTCTAGCGCGGTTAGCACTGCAACTACCTCTGCCCTCTGTGCTGACAGGCGACCTACCAGTGCCTCGGCTGTCACTGTAACACATCCAGATCCTTCCCCTCTTACCACTGCAAACCCTGCTCTCAGTTTCCCCGTTGACTCCTCCCTGAAACAGCAGCCATCTGTGAACTAATCTTCCCCTTCCGCTATAGGCTCGTTCTCTTAGTCTGGTCGAAGTTGGCTTTCTGACTGAACAATCAGTTCACACTGGTGTGGCTCTCCGCCCCCCATCCTGTCTGCCATGTTGGTCCCTTTGTGTGTGTATGTTATGTGTGGTGCAGTAAGTATTTTCGTCAGTCGCTGTTGTTTGAGGGAAGTCATGTTGAAAGTCTGTGGATTCACATATGCCACGGTGCTGTGTGTCATCAGTACTTGTAAAGGGTGCCCCATTACTAGATGCTCTGTTTTTTGGATAACTTTTGCCACTCCTGCCACGTGACCCACTGCCGTAACCAGTGATCGTAAGTGGAACGTTAGGCCTGCGTAGTTGGGGATAAAAGTGCGACTATACCCTGTTAACCCTAAGAATGAGAGCATCTGTTGGACTGTGGCTGGCAGGGGGTGATTGACTATGGAGGAACGATGTGCTGCTGACATCCCCGCCTCATTTTCAGAGCTGCTACCTGAGCTCCCTAATCTGCAGTCAAATCGCTCAGCTCTGTTATGAAGAAAGCGCAAATGTTTTGCTAAGGACAATTGGGCGTTACCAATTTGTGCAATGGAGGGGCGGATGTCCCAGAGGTTATAGATCAGATCAGCGGTAAGTGAGGGCCAGTCAATGGCATCAATAACATCGTCATCCACGGACTGCCTACCCACTCTGGGCACATGATGCTGGGCATTGTCCTGCACCAGGAGGAACCCAATGCCAAAGTTCTTGAGTTTTTTTAGGATGCTGCATTCTTGCGGATTAAAGGGGAGAGTGACCATCTGACTTCTTATCAGTGCACAGTTCCAAAGCCAGAATCCTTGATGCTGTTGTGGTGCATTAGTGCATATGGCATGGGTGACTTGCACATATGTGAAGGCACCATTGATGCTGAACAATATATACAGGGTTTGGAGCAACATATGTGGCCTTCCAGACAATCTATGTTTCTTGCAAATTTCAGGAAGACAATGCCAAATCACATTCTGCACCTATTACAACAGCATGGCGCCTGAACTCTCACTGCAAAACAGGTACGATCCACTGACTCGGAACGAAGTGTATGTAAATGAACCTAGGGTATATAACCACAATACTAGCATTAAGGCAAACCGAACTCAAGAAATAGCCCCAAAACCTCTGCTAACCAAAACCCAGGTAATAGCCCCAAAACCACTGCTTGGACAAGGACAAGAAGAAATATTGCTAACTCCACATTTTATAAGCCAGATGCTACATTGATTGGGGATGATATAAGCAGGCATATCAATATGGCAAATACTGAAAACTTAACATTGGCTGAAACATCAGTCGGAGAGCCAGCGAAACGTTTGCCAGCTATTTTCTCTACACACCCTAGCAACTTGCAGATGATTATCCACATTGGGTCTTCTGACATTCTACAAAGGAAAACTGCCTCTGAGATCCTGATTATTTTTTTTTTTTTTTCTGCTTCTGAAACAAATAAGCAACTCTAATTTTCAAAATGTTTTCATTTCTGGCCCCATTCCAACATTTCTTTTATCAGACTCCTTGGGCTGAATGTGTGGCTTTCATCTGCCTACTCCAACCACGGGATAAAGTTTATTGACAATTTCAATATTTTTTGGAACTGCTTTAGACTTGATGGAGTTCATCCAAACATCACGGGATGCCGTCTGCTTGGTGCCAACATACGTCACGCCCTTGGAACACCATACCCAAACAGGATAAGCATGAAGGACAACACGCATAGACAGAGTCTTCACCCCCCCTCCCCTGACCCTCTGACTAAAATCACAGAATGTTTCGAAAAGTTGTCCTTGTCCCAAGCGGGCGCTCAACGACCCCCCCCTCCACCACACCAATCCTCTGTCCCTCCACCACTCCCATCCTCCCCCTCTCCAACGCTCTCATCCTCTCCACCTCCACTACACTCCGCTCCCCCTCCACTCACTCCACTCCATCCAATTCCACCACCACACAAACCTATCAGGGAGCCGGTCTTACCCAAAAAGATTGGTGCTCACACTCCCCTATGTCCAACTTTGCCTCCCTGCTATGTAAGAATTGTGCTAAATAAATAAACTTGATTGATTGATTGATCAAACAAAAAATATAATAAAGGAGACCCCGAAACTGTTAAGCTGCTGCAATCAAGCAATAATGGACAAGCATTTCACTTTCAAAACTACAGCATTTGGTCTCCTCAATTCCCAAACACTCACAGAGTATTATTAAATGAAGATGTGATGCAGCACAGCGGTAAAATTGCTCGTCCAAACTTTTTTTAAACGTGTAGCTGGAATCAAATTCAAAACAGGCATTTGTTTTTCCTAAAACAAGATTTCTCCGTTTTAACATTTGATATGTTGGCCTTGTACTATTTTAAAATAAAAATATGTATAAATTATTTGCACATCACTGAATTATGTTTTTATTTAAATTCTATGCAGTGTCAACACTTTTTGGGAAACAGGGTTGTCCAAAAAGTTAAATGATTCTGACGACTTTGTTCAATTAAAATCTTCAAAGTATTTAATAACTTGAGTATAATGTCCAAATCAAACGTGCACAGCTCTTGTTTCGGCTGGGAACAGCTGAGAAGGAGAGACCCTTTGTTTAGTTACATTCAAATGTATAGGTCCTCCTTGTACGTCTTCACGTTGCGTGGTGTGCGTAGTGTTCTGATTGGCTAGACTTGATATCTTGGCCACCAGGTGTCCTTGCTCTGATATCTGTTGTTCTGTGTCCGGCAGAGACCATCTCGTCTCTTCCTCCCATGCCTTAGGAGTTTCCTGTTATTAGTATTGTCCAACCTTAAGACATGTTTTCAACATAAATGCTTCACATTAATACTTGTTTTATCTTTAAGCATCTTCATTTGACTATTAATAATACATTCATGATTTGTCTTCACATTCTTAAGGCACAAGTATACAATTATACACTTTGGTATTATAGCTTATTATGACACGTTGATCCATCATTTCAAAACACACCGCATAAACCGCATTTATTTCCCTTACAGGGTTGATTGTGGTTTACTTTATTAAGCAACTTATTAAGCAACAGTTTGACAACAAGAATTCTACTCAGAAAAATGTTTGTTAATGCAACTGTGTAGTAATATGGTAGATGTAATAGTATTAATAGCATAGGTTGATCTAACATAATTATTTAAGCAATATAAGGTTACATCATTTACATAATCCAAGTCAAAGTTAGTCACTACATTAGCTGTGGTTTGTTTGACTAGACACCAACTGATGAAATTCGTCTTCAGTAGACACTTGAAGGTTCTGGATCTCTATTAAATTAACCGGCTGAACATCTGACAAAGATAGAGCTCTATGGGAGAAAGCCGAATCACTAACTTTGTTTAGAAATTTTACGTACTTAATAGGCCTGCGTCTTATGATTGTAGCGTATGTGATGGTATGTACGGCAGGACAATTCTTTTTGCGGATATGATGCTTGGAAGGTAAAGGGTAAAAACCAAATATTTCACTTAACTGGTTTATCATACTTAGCAGAGGGTGGAGGATATACACATACATTTGTAACATTTTATTATTTTTCTAATTGAAGGATAAACATGCAAGTTGCTTAGGAATGGAGATTCAGAAAAGAGATAATTATTGAATAGAAATACCACCACCTTTACCCATCTGATCCTAAATACGTTGAACTTTAACACCCAGCTTTACATTTGGGTTGTTATTTAACTTTGATTTCAAGATTTGACTGAGGTACTAATATCTGAATAAAATTCAACTCATACAGCAGACTCTTTATTACTGCATGCTATTGTAGGTGCAAAAAATAAAACATGTGTATACAAGTCACCAGCATTGTAAGCGATCTTGTAAAATCTATTTAATCTGCCATTACGAAGCAATTGCAGTAATTCAGTTGAAAATCACATTAAGACTTTTAGTGTTTTAGTGTTGAGTATGAATTGTTAGTTTACCCCCAATTAGAAAATAACTAACTCAACATCTGTTAGGCAGTTGTGTGTGTTTGGGGGGGTAACATACAGAAACAACTCAGTGCAGTACTGATGTGAGTGAACAGAGGGTGCTACAGGACTGCAGAAGATCCAACCAATCAGGATCAAGATCTAGTTGAGCCCAGCTTCCCACTGGCAGATGCCTTCTTCCCCCTCTGTCGTCTCTCGACGGTCGTCGCTTCTCCATCTGTCCACCTCTCTATCTGTCTTTCCCTTCCCCCTTCTCCATCGCTCTTCCTGGGATGTCAATTAGCTGCAGTAGGGGTTGTGTGCTGGAGAATTTGTAAAGAGACAGAGGCAAGACAAGCCAGGGGAGGATGCACTGTCGCTGGGCACAGGGCTAGAGGACAGCTGGGAGGACAGTGTTCTATTTGGATATATACCTGTGGAAAACGGTGGATCTCTTTTACCCGCCCTGCCAGCTAGACCAGCTGCAGATGAGGTGCCGGTACTATCCATGTTATCTATGTCTTTGTGTGTGTGGAATTTGTACCGATTCAGCACTCATTGTTGGTACAGGTTTTCACAATGCGACAGTCTGATACATTTTTCTAATGGTTTTTTTCCATCAGCTGGCATGTTTCCATGTCCTCTGCACTTGCCAGTCGAATTGTGTCTGCTGTTGGGGTGGAATTGTGTCTGCTGTTGGGGTGGAATTGTGTCTGCCGTTGGGGTGGAATTGTGTCTGCTGTTGGTGTGGAATTGTGTCTGCTGTTAGGGTAAAATTGCCTCAAAATACTGTCATTGATTTCTCCATAACATGTTACTGCTAAGGATGTGCTCCGTGTTATCCTTTGACATCAGTGCAGTTATCAGTGTTAAAGGGTGTGTGTGTGCTTCATAATAATGCAGTCGACACTGTCTAGAGTGTGTTTGCTTTTCCATGTGTGTGCCTTTGCATGTGTGGCTATGTGCATGTTATGCGGGTGTGAGTGTGTTACCCTAGTGTGTTTGTGCTACTATAAATGCAATCCCTCTTGAAGGACAGTAAACATCACTGACATCTTGTATGCGTGAGTGGCTGGACATGTTTGTCCTTTGTACACCAGAGTGCCTTTACCAGTGGATACAATGTACTCAGTGTAACCTTATCTTGTACATTATTCAAAAGATTAAATGAATGTATTTTTCCATATTGAGTGTCCTTGCTCTTTATGAGGAAAGCCATAACTAGTGGTGCTAAATTACTATTAATAATATTATTTTCCTCCATTTCCCTTTTCCATCTTAAACCAGATGTATCTAAAGCCTTGTCTCATCACTTCAACTACCAATAGATTTGGGAAAGATTGTGAGAATTGCAGAAAGCTCAAACCATTCTGCTTTTTACACACTTGTCTTTTTACACACTAGTTCTTTTACACACTGGTCTTTTAACCTAGACGTCATGGGGTCAATATCTGGTCACACACCGGTCATCCTCAGCTAACGTTCAGGGCCTCAGTGTCATATATAGTGAGATTGTATGGAGTAGAATGAGATTGTATGGGGTGGAATGAGATTGTATTTGGTGGAATGAGATTGTATGGGGTGGAATGAGATTGTATGTGGTGGAATGAGATTGTATGGGGTGGAATGAGATTGTATGGAGTGGAATGAGGTTGTATGGAGTGGAATGAGATTGTATGGGGTGGAATGAGATTGTGTAGAGTGGAATGAGATTGTGTAGAGTGGAATGAGATTGTGTAGAGTGGAATGAGATTGTATGGAGTGGAATGAGATTGTATGGGGTGGAATGAGATTGTATGGAGTGAAATGAGATTGTATGGAGTGGAATGAGATTGTATGTGGTGGGGTGAGATTGTATGGAGTGTGATCACAAAATCTCTGTTGACGATGCCTCCTCTCTTAGGGCAATGCTGGCCAATTTGCATTGCTCATGGAAATGCGAATTGGCCAGCCACTTGTCAGATAGTGGCACAGTCAAGTTGAAAACCAAGACTGTGATTGTCAACTTGCTGCTTTGAAAAGCATCTTAGACGGTTGTGCCAACTCCTGGGTTTGTATATTCTTGTGGCTTTCCCATAATTTCCCAGTTTTCCAAAAATCTGTTGGGATACAGTATTTAGTGTGTTCACACACACCCCTTGTCAGTGTGCATTGCCTTTGTATCTGCTTGCCTGTTTTAACCCTATTTGTTTGTTTGTAGGGGGCGTGGTGGATAAGGACCTCCGGCATTACCTTAACCTGCGCTTCTCCAAAGGCTCCGTGGATCACGACCACCAGCAGATCATCAGAGATAACCTCTACCTCCGCACTGTGCCCTGTGAGTCAAAACACGGAACAAGTTCACTGGGACCTAGGGTGGTCCATTGGTCTAAGCTTTTGCATTTGCTGCACATTTACTGCTGCATTATCGGTTTGAATCCAGTCCACTGATCTCCTTTGGCCCAAATCCCTGTCTAATGAAGCACATCATTGCTTGTAAAGGATAATATTGAAGACCTATCAATTAGGGTTTAGCGTCTTGCTCATGGGTCCAATTACAAATATTTGTTTTGTGGTTTTAGGGTGTCATTTGTAAAATAAAAGTCCCAAAGATTTCAGTTTTTGGGCAACAAAGGGAGAATGGATTTCTCTAGAAATGTACTACGAATCTTGTTTGATTGCCACCTACAGCTGCTTTGGGTTGAAGCAGTGGTCTTATGTTCCTGGTTCTCTGACTCCTCTCTCTGTCTTCTCCCTCATCTTGACCTAGCCTTCCCTCTTTCTTTCCCTCTTTCTTTCCATCTTTCTTTCCATCTACCCTTAAGACAGTGCCCTGCTGCACCAATACTGCACACGCTCAGTAGCTCCTCTTTTTTCAATCTCTTTCTCTTGCTGTTTCATTCATCCGGTTGCTGAGCTCTCAGCCTGCGGTTTCCACGGCAACCAGCCTCTTGTCTCCAGGCTTGCTTTGCTGTGATGCCCTTCCTCATGCTCATAGAACATGCACCTTAATATAAAACACATGCCAGTCACACAAACATACACATTTCTAAGCCTGTTTTAAATACGGAGAGCCTTTTGACAAGGTTTGCCATAACTGACAGGCAGGTAATTAGCATGTTGTACATGTGTGCATTCATACATTACGTGAACTGTTTAGATCATGTGGATGTTGGTTTGGACATTTACTCATACACACCCACAATGTGTTTTCGATGCAATGTTCTTAGGTCTGTGTTATGTTGCTGCTACATATGCATTAATAGGCCGGTGTGTGGAGGTGATGACGTAGAATAAATTATTTTGCAGCTGCACAGCACTAAGCCACCCTGTCTCATTTCTTTCTTTCACTCTCATCTCTCAACAGCTTTGTTCTTGCTCTTGCTATCTCTAGTCCTGCTTTCTTATCAATCCTCCTCTGTCACTCTTTTCTCTCTCCATCATTCTTCTCCTGTCATTATCTCCTTGCTGTCTCTCGGCACTCTAGTCTTAGTCATGGCTGACAACCAAGCTCTCGCTCTCTTTCTCTATACCTTAATATCTCACTCTCTTCCTACTGGTATTTTTCCCTGGCATGTGCATGAGTTTGTTACATATTGAATACTTAAAAGGACAGGAATGAAAGATCAATTTAAAATTCTCCTCAACAGAACATCCCTGGTCATACTGCCTTGGATCTAGCATACCAGAGATGCAGCTTTACTGGCCATTCTTGTTTGATTGTTGCAAATGAGATTGGCATGCAACATGTTGTATATCTACAATTTGATTTTAATCAAATTATATTTGTTACATCTGCTGAATACTTTAGAATCACCTATTTATTAGATTTAATATAATCACATTTATTCATACATTATCACATACCTACAATTTGTTTTCTACCACCAGAATTGTGACTGAAAACACAACATGTATGCAAATACACTGCTCAGTGAGAACATGTCATCGTCACTGTATAACACCAAGTGAATAACAATTCAGGGACATCAATCTGTCCAGTTAGGAATCATACACTACTGTGAATCACTGGATAGGCAACAGCAAGACAACCTTTTAAAAGGGAATGTAGGTGGTGGCTACAGACGTGAAAGAAAGGAGAATGTTATGCTGCTGCAACATCATCCAGCATGACCGGTTTGGAGTTGGGTCAGTGATGGTCTGGGGAGGCATATCCATGAAGGGTAGAAAAAACATCCACGTGCTAACCTACAGTACCCTGATCCAGGTTTGGGAGGAGATCCCCCACAACACCTGCCTCTCATTAGGAGCATATCCAGACGTTGTGTGGGTCATACACACTACTGAATCACATTATGAATTGCCGTGATGAAATTCATCCAAATTGGAACGGCCTGTGATTTCAGATGTTTTTTATTTCCATTGAACGTTTTTTGTCATTTTGTTCTTCAATATATATTTTCCTCTAATACCCCATGTAGGATTTTAGTGTTCCCTTGATTTTGTTAGCATATAAGATCAGTGGATATTCAGATTTTTACGCTTCTAGTTAATGCATCTACTGTATCTTGCAGGGAGATGAGTGGTGTTTTGGGTGCAGTATAGTGCAGCACTGAAACTGTGATGGAGGACTTGAAGCAGGCAGGAAGAGTACATCGCTCTAGTGACATGTAGAATACTTACTGTGAAGACAGGATGCTGATAGAACTGGAAGCCTTTTGATTAGCCATTGTTTAGTCTTGTATGGTTAAGAATTAGAAGCGGTTCAGCATCATGTTGGTAATAGAGTTAATGCACTAGTAACGATGGTTGTGCATTATAGGGAAAAACTCCATGGCTTGGGTGGCTGAATTCTATTATTAGTCATGAAAATGTGTGTATTTTTGTGTGTGTGAACAAGCGTGTGCACGAACATACCATGTTAATTACTTTGTGATGAGGAATTTAAGCTTCTTACCAGTTCTTGCCTGCTTTCATTACACTTGGAAACAAATCGCTCCCTGTCTGTTCGCACATTTATACTGGGGTTCGCAAAGCAAGAGGCCTCAGTTTTAGTCTTCGAAATACATTTATCTTATTAATATTATTTACTGCTCCTACAGCGTTTAAGCTAGATACACAATTCAAACATTTAGCGTGTTCATGACCAGGTTGCTGTAATAAAGTTTTTTTTATTTTCTATGTATATTTTTCTAAATATTTAGCTTTTACTACATTTAAATGGGATTTAGGCCAGTGATTTTGTGTTTAAAAAAGATGGGTATACAATCGTGTTAAAATATACAGTCAACTATATAAACCAAAATCTATACTGTGTCATTTGATTGCTTTTCATGCATGCACACTATTCAGAGGTTTGGGGTCACTTAGAAATGTTCTTGTTTTCCATTAAAACATACATGAAATGTGTTTGAATAAGAAATATACCGAAATGAAAAGGAAACATAGTAATTACATTATTTTAATAATCATTTTTTATTTAAAGATCATTTTAATTACATTTAAATAACATCGTCAAAGGATCCTCCCATTGCTGCAGATACATCCTTGCAGACCTTTTTGTATTCTAGTCTTCCGTTTGTTGAGGTAATCTGAAGAGGTGCCACAACATGTTTCCTAAGGCACATAGCACCAGTTGGATTGGCTTGATGGGCACTTATGTACCATGTTCATGCTGCTCACACAACGGCTCAAAATGGGTTGTTTATTACAAATGTTCTTCTTTGTGAACCGACCACATTAAACTTAGATTAATCTGTCCATACATTTTTGTTTCCAATGTCTGTGTTCTTTTGCCCATCCTAATTTATTCTTTTTGTTGGCCAGTCTGAGATATGGCTTTTTCTTTGCAACTATTTCATGAAGCTTCTAGTTGAAGACCTGTAAGGGGTCTGTTTCTCAAACCAGGCTCTCTGTATTTGTCCTCTTGCTCAGCTGTGTACGGGGCCTCCCACTCCTCCTTCCATTCTGCCTAGAGCCAGTTTGCACTGTTCTGTGAATGGTGTGAACACAGTGTTTTATACGATCATCAGCTTCTTGGCAATTTCTCGTGTGGATTTCTTAGAATATGAGAGTTTTAGAGAAAAGTTCTCTGTTGTGATTCTTAATAATTCCCAGTCTGTGTCACCAGCAAAGGACCCCCACACTATCATTCCTCTTTAGTGCGTCATGGTGGGAACTGCACATGCAGTCCATTAACCTACTCTGGGTCTCACAAAGACATGGCGTCTTTGGACTCATCAGACCAAAGGACAGATTTCCACTGGTCTACTGTTTCGCCTGTTTCATGGTTCAAGCACGTTTCTTCTTATTGGTGTCCTTCACCTCTGGAGCAATTTGACCATGAAGTCTTATTCTCTTCTGAACTGGTGGTTGTTGACATGTTACTCAGTCTGAAAAGCATTTATTTGGGCCAGTTGATTTCCGATATCTAAAGCTTGGGAACTGCAATGAACTCATCCTCTGCAGCAGAGGTAACTCTTTCTTTCCTGTAGTGGTCCTTATGTCAGCCAGTTTCATCATAGCTGTAGATGTTTTTTTAATCTGCTTTAAAGAAAATTCAAATGTCAGCAGATGTCGCAAGGGCTCCCATATACGAGACTTCTGTTAGTCAGACAATTTTTTATTTATAATAAATATACCTATTATTATTTGAGAGATGTTACTGGCGGTAAAAGCATAAAACTCAATGATTATTGGTTGGCCGAAGTGATCGGAAATCCTTTTTTCACAGAGACAATGTTATTGTTCTTTATGTATTTACAGGGCAAGTTCCATATTACAAACAAACTTCTAGGCTAGAAGCAACGATCTCTGCTTGCTCTCCTATTCATGCTGCTCTCGCTTGTTTGCTCCCTGAACAATACATTGGACTGTGGTTGTATGTAAATGGTCAATTGAAACTATGGTGTGGGTTGATTGACACAGACATCCGGAAAAAACATTCAAAATGAGCGAAATAATGCAGAAAATTACATGTCAGTAAATACGTCCGTCTGTAGACTCATGGGCAAATTTTGCCCCGACAGCGCTTTAGGGGGGTAACAATGGCTCGGTGCTGCTAGTGTTAAGATAGTTGAAAGAAGGCAAAACTGTAATCAAGGCAAAGTTGTATACTTTGAATAATCTACAATATGGCATGCCACTCTACACCACTCTATCTGGGCTGATGTACCTAACCGGTCTTGGGCAGGCACGCATGTAGATGGAGTTTTCTGTTGGATTGAAGGTGGTGAATGATCGCACTGCTTGCAAGATAATGCCAGCTTGCCATACCATCATGAAAAGCACAAAGGGGCCAGCGGTTCACAAGGGGGCCGGCTTAATTAGTTGATTACAATTTAGAACAATAATATGATACCTTTTAACAAGAAAGAGACTGAGACCAGTTTGTGTTATCTGAGCCCAGTGTATACATTTTTACAAATACAGTTTAGGTACAATGGTTAAGAAATTACACAAAACAGACAAACAATCACCAATAGCACAACATAAATACAGCAGCTGATTGTTAAGTTTACACAGAGGTCATTCCTCTGATTTGCCCTGTCTGCAGGCGTACTCTAAACGTACTCTAAACACCTGTCTGCAGGCGTACTCTAAACACCTGTCTGCAGGCGTACTCTAAACACCTGTCTGCAGGCGTACTCTAAACACCTGTCTGCAGGCGGACTCTAAACACCAGTCTGCAGGCGGACTCTAAACACCTGTCTGCAGGCGGACTCTAAACACCTGTCTGCAGGCGGACTTTAAACACCTCTTTTATCTTATGTAACGCAATCTCCGAACACTGTTAATAAACTTGTATGTTTTTTGTGAGATATTTACCCAAGCATCAATATCTTCACCCCACTTACACATGGTTGATGGGCGGACTGGGCGGACTCCGTACCACCTGAGGGAACTCCTCAACATCATATTCCAGTTGGTACGCACCAGGGTCCTGAGTGTATGGACGGCAGGGCTGTAATGGTGTCTATGTGTTTCGTGGGCAGGAAGGGTCAGTCTGACATTTGGACATTGGTGGATTCAGGGTCAGCGGGCAACTTCCTAGCACAAGCTACGGTTGCCCGGCATTACATCCCAGTAAGGGCATTAGAAAAAACCCTGCGTATTGAGGGTTTAGACGGTAACCCATTGGGTACGGGGTTTGTTACACATGAAACCGTTATGATTCCAGTTAGGATTGGACAGGAACATCACGAACACCTCTCCTTTCATGTGCTCCCGACCTCTCACCATCCAGCTGTGCTGGGCACCCCCTGGCTTCGGTTACATAACCCCCTCATTTGTTGGTGGCGGGGAGAAATGATAGACTGAGCACCTGAGTGTGCTACGCGATGTCACGTACTACAGGCTCATGCTACGTCCGTTGAGAGTCCGAGGCAGACGAGGGTCCCCAGTCTGCCCGAACCCTACTGAGATTTGGCGGAAGCCTTTTCGGAAACCAAAGCAACCAAACTTTCCCCCCACAGAAGCAGGGATTGCGCTATTGACCTGTTGGAAGGGGCTCCCTTACCCCGAAGGCGGATATATCCCTTGTCATATGCGGAAACACAAGCAATGTAACAATACATCCACAAGATGACGCTACAGGGTTTTATTCGTCCCTGTGTGTCTCCTGCCTCGTCTAGTTTCTTTTTTTATCAAGAAGAAAGACGGGGGATTACGGCCCAGTATTGATTACCGTTGCCACTCATCGAGGCCAGTATTGAGCAGTTACACAGGGCTCGGTATTTCGGGACCTCCGCAGCGCATACAATCTCATTCGCATCCGAAAGGGAGATGAGTGGAAGACTCATCTCAGCATTCTGCACACCCACGGGCCATTACGAATATCGCGTCATGCCGTTCGGACTTTCCAACGCTCCCTCAGTATTTCAGGCTTTCGTCAACGATGTATTTCAAGATTTGATTGGGGGTTCAGTGCTGGTATACATCTTGATCTACTCTCCTACCTTGGCGGGTCATGTGACACACGTGAGAACTGTGTTGTGACGCCGAAAAGTGCCAGTTCCATCGGCAGGAGATGTCGTTCTTGGGTTATGATCTCAGCCCGACTGGCATATCCATGAACGTGGAGAAGATTGAAACAGTCCACCCATGGCCCGTTCCGCCATCCATCAAGGCGCTACCGAGGTTTCTGGGGTTTGCCAATTATTACAGGCGGTTTATTCGCAACTTCAGTTGTGTTGCAGCACTTCAGTTGTGTTGCAGCACCTCTCACCTCATTATTGTACGACTATTCTGGTTGTAGTGGACAGGTTTTCCAAGTCGTGTCGGTTTTTGCCTTTACCGGGTCTGCCCATAGCGATGCAAACAGCTGAAGACCTGTTTCAGCACGTATTTCGGCACTACGGCGTTCCAGAGGACATCGTTTCGGATCGCGGACCCCAGTTCACTTCCCGTGTATGGAAAGCGTGGAATGTGCCGGAAGCTGAGTCCGCGCTTCGTGGGTACATTCGAGGTCCTGCGTCACGTCAACGACGTCACGTACGCCCTGAGGTTGCCACCAAACTGCAGGATATCTAATTCCTTTCATGTCTCCCATCTTAGCCCGGTGCGGCCCGGTCCTCTCGCCAACTCCATGGACGCTCCTACTTCTCCCTTGGACGTGGGTGGGGAGGTGGCTTATCGGACCCTGATCGACTCTAGGCGCCGGAGGGGTTGCTTACAGTATCTAGTGGATTGGGATGGGTACGGGCCGGAAAGAGCAGTCATGGTAGGCAGCGGGGGACATCCTGGACCGTACTCTCATCGCTGACTTCCACCGCCGCCGGCCAGACCGGCCTGCTCCAGGGCCACGGGGTCGTCCTCGGAGTTGTTGGCGTGGCGCTGCGGGAGCCGCGCCTAGAGAGGGGGGCTCTGTGACGCCGAGCCAGGCTACAGTACTGGGTGTTCACCGCTCAAAGTCGCCTACGTATTGAACTTGGGGTTTTGCGACTTCCGAAGAGGACACGGACTGGGCACTCATGCACCTGTTTCGCGTTTGGGTTAATGGGGGGTGGTATTTAAGCACAGGCACAATAAGGGGTGGTGTTGGTTATTGTCGTATGTTACTCATAGTTGAAGGCGACCTCTCAGAAGGGCCGTGTACTATGTTTGTGGTTTTGTTCCGGGGGAAAGTGTTCATTGGATTAACCAGTACCTGCGGTGTCTTTTCATTGAAAAGAATACAAACCTGTTTTCACTAAACCTGTGTTCCTCGCTATTGCTTCCACTATCTCACCACAATCGTTACAGAAACATTGGTACATATTTAGGCTATCCCAACTTAAATTGCATAAAAGTGTCTGGACTATAACTATTTAAATTTGATTGTATTTAAATAAATTATTCAAACCCACCTTGTTTCACATCTATAGGCTATGCAAACTTTAAATGCCTTAACGTGTATTGATTACCATGGCATGCGTTTGATTCATTTGCAAAATTAGCCTTAAATAACCCAAAAATGTAATCCCTTGTTCCATCTTTGGAGACCAAACAAAGTTGGTGTGACATGTTTAGGCTCAACTTTAAATTCTTAAAAGTGCTTTGACTATGAGGATTTACATTTGTCTAGATTTGCATAACCCAAATTGGGAGAAGCTGTCAAATGCAATTAAGTTTCACTACCTTGGTCAAGTACAGTGACAGACTTTTCACCTTTTCCACTTTAGGAGTCCTATCTAGCAGACTAGACATTATAACTACATATGGAATAGCTAGGTCATATTTGTCTCTATGTCCATCCCTATCCTGTCACAGTATGTCTGTCAGCCAGAAGAGCACACATTACTCTTTCACAACAATATGCCAGCCTGAAGTATGTCTACATAAATCACCATGATCAGCAGCCCAAGGACATAAGTTAGCTTTGCTATGTGATGAATGCTAATATACTTTTAACTGCTGCATCTAGTGTGTGTGTGTGTGTGTGTGTGCATGAGCGTGTTCACATTAGTCAACTGTCAGTCAACTCTGTGTTTTTTTCAAGTGAACACAAATGTATAATACAATGCCTAGAAACAATCTGACTCAGAGTGAGAGAGAGGCTGTAATGTGTCTACCAGCACACACTGAATAGAATAGGAAGAAAGGCTTAACAATGTTGTGATTGAGATGGAGTGAGGCGTAACAATGGTGTGATAAAGATGGGGTGAGGTTTAACAATGGAGTGATAGAAATGGGGTGAGGTTTAACAATGGAATGATAGAGATGGAGTGAGGCGTAACAAAGGTGTGATCAGAATCAGAAAAACTTTATTGCCAAGTACATTTACACATACAAGGAATTTTCTTTGGTGCTATGGTGCAAGACAAAAAAACAAAGCAAGTAGTATGAGGTAATTAAAGTAAATATAAAATGTGCAAACATTTACTTAATAAGT
Source organism: Novumbra hubbsi (assembly GCA_016801125.1). Lineage (NCBI taxonomy): Eukaryota > Metazoa > Chordata > Actinopteri > Esociformes > Umbridae > Novumbra > Novumbra hubbsi. The sequence goes on along the minus strand of JACXGK010003917.1, from coordinate 3,713 downwards.
TAAAGTGCAATGTGCATGAAGGGAGTACAGAGAAGTGCATTAATGTAATGCATTATATAGAAGTTAAGTTATGGGGCAAAGAGTGTGAATGTCAGTGGGGGTCATCTGGCCTTGTTGAGGGGGCCAGCTGCCGAAGGGAAGAAGCTGTTTTTGTGGCTGGAGGTGTTGGTCCTAATAGACCTTAGCCTCCTGCCAGATGGGAGTGGCTAAAACAGTTTGCATTCAGGGTGGGAGGGATCAGCCACAATATTTCCAGCGCGCCTCAGGGTCCTGGTGGTGTTCAGGTCCTTGAGGGATGGCATAGGTTCCTGAGTAGTCCAGGTGCTGTAGTATAAAGTGGAGGGCCATATTAATTGCATCGTCTACAGACCTGATGGCTCTGTAGGCAAACTGCAGGGGGTCCAGAAGAGGGTCGGTGATGGCTTTAAGGTGAGAGGTCTGTAGTCGTTAAGTCCTGTGATCCTTGGTTTCTTAGGGATGGGGATGATGGTGGAGGTCTTGAAGCAGGCTGGCACGTGGCATGTCTCCAGTGAGGTGTTAAAGATGTCTGTGAACACCGGAGACAGCTGATCAGCACAATGCTTCAAAGTGGATGGAGAGTCTGGTTCCAGCTGCTTTGCAGGGGCTCTGTCTCTTAAACAGTCTGTTAACATCCCTCACCAGGACAGAAAGAGTTGTTGTGGTAGGAGGGGAGGGGGCCACTGGGATGGGCAGTTTGGGATTGCCCCATGCTCCTGCTGAGGTGGGCTGGAGCTGGGGGATGGCGTCACAGGGGATGGTGTCAGAACTGTCCCATTTTCTTTCAAAACAACAGTAGAACTCGTTCAGGTCGTTGGCCAGGCGAGAGTTGTTGATGGAATGGGGGGCTTTAGGCTTGTAGTTGGTGATCTGTCTAAGGCCCCTCCAGACAGAAGCAGAGTCGTTGATGGAATGGGGGGCTTTAGGCTTGTAGTTGATGATCTGTCTAAGGCCCCTCCAGACAGAAGCAGAGTCGTTGATGGAATGGGGGGCTTTAGGCTTGTAGTTGGTGATCTGTCTAAGGCCCCTCCAGACAGAAGCAGAGTTGTTGGCTGAGCATTGTTGTTGTAATCTCAGAGTACAGGCGTTTAGCATTTCTCATCTCCTTACTAAAACTGTACTTTGACTTTTTAAAACTGTCCTTATCCCCACTCTTGAACGCCTCCTGCTTTTCCATCCTTAGTTGTCTGAGTTTAGTTGTGAACCAGGGTTTGTCATTGTTATAACTCACCCTGGTGCATGATGGGACACAGCAGTACTCACAGAAGCTGATGTATGACGTCACAACCTCTGTCACGGAAAGCAGTCCGGGAAACATGGGGGACAGCATGATAGGCATTATTGACTGTTGTGTAACAGTGATCAAGAATGTTCTCCTCCCTGGACGGGCATTTAATTAATTGTCTGTATTTAGGGAGTTCGTGGCTGAGGTTTCCCTTGTTAAAGTCCCCGAGAACAATAACAAAGGAGTCAGGGTTGGCCCGCTCCACACACTGTATCTACAGATGGGGTGAGTTTTAACAATGGAGTGATAGAGATGAAGTGAGGCGTAACAATGGAGTGATGGAGATGGGGTGATGCTTAACAGTGGAGTGATAGCAATTGATTGAGGCTTAACAGTGGTGTGATAGAGATTGAGTGAGCCTTTTTTGTTTTATTTTTAAATAATATACCAAAAACTTTAATTTTAAGTGTATCAAAATTAATTACAAAATACAGCAGCCACACCTCAGAATAAACTACTGTATTTTTGTATTTTGGAATTGCTTTTACAAGGGAGCATAAAATCCCTTCGCAAACTTTTCATCTATCTGCCTATTTGATCAATCCCTTCACCAGTACACTGACTCAGTTGATTATGTAGACAATGTTTGATAGCAACAGCTATTCTCTGTCTAACGAGTCATGTGATTAATCTGACATATGCAACCAGTTAACAGATCAAATATTCACATATCCCTATAATCACCCAGATAAAGGTTAATTGTAAAGTAACCAACCAATTTTAAAGTAACCAACCCTTTAATGTTTAACTAACAGTTTGCTAATAACTTGTATTAATAACTTGTATAATAATTGTATTCTAATTGAGTTACTTTGTGTTTGGTAGTGAAGTGTCTACATCAGCGATACTAACTCAGCGGCAAACAAGTCATTCATAAGAACACAACTGATGGAACCATTATTCAAAGAAACTAGTTTCTAAGCAAATAATAATATGATTTTTTATCTTAAATGTAATAATACTTTTAACAAGTTACACCTTATCAAGGCATTATAATGTAATGTTGTACAAAACTGAAACACTTATTATTTTCAAGCACAACCATAGAAAACTGAAAGTAGCAAACTAATGTTTACTGGTAAAAATCAAATTACTGATTTGACAGCAGTCTGATGCAGCATGTTTATGATGTCTTCATGGAGACTTCTCACAAATTATTTTACATTATTATTAAACTACAAAATACAAAACACTAAAGTATTTTAATTCCAAATATGAAGCCATTTTTATGAACCCTATTAAATACAGATGACAAAAATCAAATGTATTTTAAAATGGCCTCTCTTATTTCAGCAAGAAAGTGCGTTCCACACATATTTCAACAGCAGGGCTCTGTGCTTTACTGGTCTGCAGTCCAGAACTTTGACACCTTAAAAATATTTGCCACAATGTAATATTAAAAATAAGACAAAGTGACCCCAAACTGTTGAGCACCTGGAATCCTATATAAAGCCAAAATGGGAATACATTGTGGCATTACTCTGTAATTTGTGTTCAATTTCCTAGTAAGGAACTTCCATCATCTGATGAACACAGGTTCTGGTGAAAACTGGGAAAGTATTTTTTATACCTCTGGTGGCTGGTAATGTTTAGAGCATCTGCCAAGAAACCAAATGGTTTCTGGAGGAATCTCTGAGCTGGCAAGTTCAACTATTATTCATTGCTTTGTCGCTGAGCAAGGCAGTCGATCCATATTCATGGCATTCACTTTACAGAAAATGTTTGCACATATTATATTTACTGTGTCATTTTTATTTTTACCTACATTTGTGTTTCCTGTAATGCACCATAGTACCATAGCAAATTCCTTGTATGGGTAAACTTACCCAGTAATAAAGCTGATTCTGATTTTGAGTTGATGGGTTTATTGTGGAAGCTAAAATTTTGTTGGACCTCGTGTACAAACAAATATTCACTTTTACCTAAATTTAAGTAACATCCTTTACAATAAAAATGACAAGATGATGAAATGGTGGGAAATGAGGAGGTAGTATGATGGGATAAAATGTACGAAGAAATTAAGGGACTGAGAAAATGACAGGATTAGGGGTTGGAGGAAATGGAGAGAGTGAGGGAGTGAGTAGATATCAGCTGGTGTTTAATGGAGAGAGTGAGGGAGTGAGTAGATATCGGATGGTGTTTAATGGAGAGAGTGAGGGAGTGAGCAGATATCAGCTGGTGTTTAATGGAGAGAGTGAGGGAGTGAGTAGATATCAGCTGGGGTTTAATGGAGAGAGTGAGGGAGTGAGTAGATATCAGCTGGTGTTTAATGGAGAGAGTGAAGGAGTGAGTAGATATCAGCTGGTGTCTAATGGAGAGAGTGAGGGAGTGAGTAGATATCAGCTGGTGTTTAATGGAGAGAGTGAGTAGATATCAGCTGGTGTTTAATGGAGAGAGTGAGGGAGTGAGT